>JAWPHD010003743.1:0-207545 GCA_037043455.1 Cyrtodaria siliqua | reverse complement strand
GTTATGGCCCTTGTTTTATCTGAAAATTGTCATTTTCTGCCTTGTAAACGCTCTAACACCCAGTGTCTTTATATCAATGAAAGCTCGGACAAGTTCGAAAACCGGCAAGAGCAAAATAATTTCACCGGAGTTATGGCCCTTGTTTTGCTGGAAAATGCCATATTAAGCCTTGTGAACACTCTAGCACCTTCATTTATTATTTGATCTTTACAAAACTTGCACAGATTGTTAATATCAAGTTCGAAAACCAGCTAAATCGGACCATTAACAGACCGTTATTGCCCTTAATTTAGATAAAATGCTATCTTTTGACTTTTTATGAAAGCAGGGCCTTCATCTTTCATTCGATCTTTACAAAACTTTACCTGATTGTTTATATCAATGACAGCTCGGACAATTTCGAAAACCAGCCAGATCGGACCAGTAACAGATGAGTTATGGCCCTTGATTTAGTTAAAAATGCTATATTTTGCCTTGTTAAGATGATAGGGCCTTCATTTTTCATGTGATCTTTATGAAACTTTACTAGATTGTTAATAGCAATGAAAGCTCGGTCAAGTTCGAAAACCAGCCAGATCGGACCAGTAACAGTGGAGATATTGCCCTTGATTTAGTTAGTAATGCTATATTTTGCCTCGTTAAGACGATAGGGCCTTCATCTTTCATCCGATCTTTAAGAAACTTTACCAGATTGTTAATATCAATGAAAGCTTGGACAAGTTCGAAAATCATCCAGATTGGACCATTTACATCGGAGTCATGGCCCTTGATTTTCTGAAATATGCTATATCTTGGCCTCATTAAGACGAAAGGGCCTTCATTTGGCCGGACTTCATTGAAACTATGCAGGGATGATCAGTACCAAGCCTAGTTGTACATAGTCACTGTGTTCCAGTTGAATGCTTTTGGCAGAGTTATAGCCCTTTAACGGTTTTAATACACAAACTTTGTTCTGACTAGTTCTCCTGAACCCCTGGCTGGATTAAACGAAACTTTTTAGAGATGATCGATTCTATGTCTAGTTGTGCAAATCATCGCCGTGTTCCGGTTGAATGATTTTTGGCTGAGTTATGGCCCTTTAAAGGTTTTAATACACAAACTTTGTTCTGACTAGTTCTCCTGAACCCCTGGCCGGATTTAAACGAAGCTTTTCAGGGATGATCATTTCCATGCTAGTTGTGCAAATCTTTGCCGTATTCCGGCTAAATGATTTTTTTGGCAGAATTATGACCCTTTAAAGGTTTTAGTACACAAACTTTGTCTGATCTACTTTTCCTGAACCCCTCGCCAGATTTCAGTGAAACTTTGCAGGGATGATCAGCACCAAGCCTAGTCATGCATATCATCGTCAAGTTCCGGTTTACAGATATTTGCAAAGTTATGGCCCTTTAAAGGATTTTGATACCACAAATTTTTTCCGGGCTAGTTCTCCTGAACCCCTGGCTGTATATAGACGAAACTTGACAAGGATGATCAGTATCAAGCCCAGTTGTGCAGATCATCGCCATATTTTGGATGAATGATTTTTGGCAGAGTTGTGTCCCTCTTGGCAAGAATGATCTGTACTAAGCCTAGTTGCACCTGTCATTGCCATGTTCTGGTTGAATGATTTTTGAAAGACTTATGGCCCCTTATACATAAACTTTATCTTGAGCCAGTAGAGCATCCACAGGCCCTCTTGGGCCTCTTGTTATGACATTTCATTCATAGAAGAAGTGGGACAAATTAAAAAATACCCATGCCAGACTAGACACAGCAGACTTAATGCCCATGATTACCAGGTGAGCGATCTAAGGCCATCCTATCCCAGTTGTTTTTGCAATGTTTTAAAAAAATAATGATGATGGGAATTTTATGTCGACAACCCTTGATATAAGAGCCGTTTTAGCCAGTAGAGCATCCACAGGCCCTCTTGCGCCTCTTGTTTTTAATAGGATGGCATTTTGATTTTAATAGAATGGCATTTTGTTGTTAAACAAATGCACTTAGATGTCATCTCAGCAAAAGGAAACGGCAAACTCCATTGTTTTTAGTTACTAAAATGTTTACAAACTTTCATTTAAGCACCATTGACGTTTTTATTTTTACGTCCAGCCCCCATTAGGCGAGACGTGAATCCACGGGTTTCTTGTTTATACCCTTTGGCACATTGGATGCAGGGTTTTTCGTTTCTACCAGTGCTTCCATTAGTTCCTCACTGACAAATATTTTCCCGCTAATGGCCTTAAATAGGTATCAGAGTTATGAATGGAATCGGTGATCATTGTCTAGTTTGGAACCTAACATAGCTTTCATCACTAAGTCATGTCTGCTTCGTTTGCTGACGAAAAAGAGTCTAACCTATTTGTAATTGATAAATGGCTTTCCACCGACAGTTTGGACGAAGCGGAACTACGCCTCTTCTTTGGGAGTTCCCACCTGTCTGTAGATGGTGAACGCGAACGCTTGAACGTATTGACTTTTCGGGACGGACAGATTGATTTTTTCAGTGACATTCTCAGTTATTTTACTGGTGGTACACACATCTGCTACCGCGTATCTGGATTGGGGACTTGACCCATACAATATCAGAAAATGTTCACGTTTGTAGTATTCAAACTCTCACCGATTGGTGTAAACACCCTGTTCAGTGTTTGGAAGGCCATGTCATTTTTTCCATTGGCAAATGGATGAATTAGACGTAAGGTCTTTGAATAACATCACTTACAGCCAATATAGTCCAGACACTTGAATATGCGCCAATTTTGGCAGCATCAAAGGATGCCCTTTCGTAGCTTGGTGACAAACACTATACGGCGCCAAAGTGGGTGAGACATGTAATTATCTACTTTGTTAATACAAAGTTTGTTCAAATGGTGATCCTGGGGTCAAATCTTTTACCGCCCAGGGGGTCACAGTTTTACGTAGAATAATATAGAAAAACATATTATTCTCTAAAACCTCTTGGTAAGTTTTGACCAAACTTCTCATGGATGATCCTTAGGTCAATGATTTTCAAATTTGTTAAAATTAGTGCACACTAACACCACATCCAAGATTGCCGATGTGGGGTTGGAGTGGGGTTGGAGGGTGAGCGGTGTGGGGTGTCTTTCAAAGTCATACAAATTATGGCAGTGTAACATCTAAGATGGCTGACATTACCATAATAAATTAGATGGTCAAAACCTTTAAAAATGTCTACAAAAAAAACCGCTGAACAGATTTTGAGTTTTTAGCTCTACTGATCAGAGATCAGCAGAGCTTATGCCGTGGTGCGGCATCCGTCGTCCGTCCGTCTGTCCGTAAACTTTTTTTTGTAGCGACTTCTCCTCTGAAACTAATGAATGGATTTTCATGAAACTTTACAGAAATGTTGCCCATGAAGTCTAGTTGATCCTAGCAAAAATTCATGTTGATGTGAAATCCAAGATGGCCGCCAGATCTAAAAATAGGTTTTTAGCTCTACTGATCAGAGATCAGCAGAGCTTATGCCGTGGTGCGGCGTCCCTCGTCCGTCCGTCTGTCCGTAAACTTTTTTTTGTAGCGACTACTCCTCTGAAACTACTGAATGGATTTTCATGAAACTTTACAGAAATGTTGCCCATGAAGTCTAGTTGATCCTAGCAAAAATTCATGTTGATGTAAAATCCAAGATGGCCGCCAGATCTAAAAATAGGTTTAAAAACCTTTAAAAATTTCTACAAAAAATACCGCTGAACAGATTTTGAGTTTTTAGCTCTACTGATCAGAGATCAGCAGAGCTTATGCCGTGGTGCGGCGTCCGTCGTCCGTCCGTCCGTCTATCCGTCCGTCTGTCCCTCCGTTAACTTTTATTTGTAGCGACTACTCCTCTGAAACTACTGGATGGATATTCATAAAACTTTACAGAAATGTTGCCCATGAAGTCTAGTTGATCCTAGCAAAAATTCATGTTGATGTGAAATCCAAGATGGCCGCCAAAGCTAAAAATAGATTTTTAGCTCTACTGATCAGAGATCAGCAGAGCTTATGCCGTGGTGCGGCGTCCGTCGTCCGTCTGTCCGTCTGTCTGTCCGTAAACTTTTATTTGTAGCGACTTCACAGCTGAAACTACTGGATGGATATTCATGAAACTTTACAGAAATGTTGCCCATAAAGTCTAGTTGATCCTAGCAAAAATTCATGTTGATGTGAAATCCAAGATGGCCGCCAAAGCTAAAAATAGAGTTTTAAAATACAAGTTTGTAGCGACTTCTTCTTGAAAACTATAAGTGATATTGATATGGGACTTTTTCTAAAATGATCAGCATGACATGATGTTGATCCTAGTCAAAAATCGTTTTGATTCAACGTTAAACATGGCTGCCAGCGGCCATCTTTGTTTACATAGAGTTATATAGTAAAAACTAGTAGCGACTACTTCTCTGAAACTACTTGGCGGATTGTCATGAAACTTTACAGGAATGTTGCTCTTGATGTCTAATTGATCCTAGAAAAATTTCAGGTCGGCCGGAAATTCAAGATGGCCGTCACAGCTAAAAATAGATTTTTAAAAAATAAGTTTGTAGTGACTACTTCTTGAAAACTATAAGTGATATTGATATGGGACTTTTTCTAAAATGATCAGCATTACATGATGTTGATCCTAGTCAAAAATCGTTTTGATTCAACGTTAAACATTGCTGCCAGTGGCCATCTTTGTTTACATAGAGTTATATAGTAAAAACTTGTAGCGACTACTTCTCTGAAACTACTTGGCGGATTGTCATGAAACTTTACAGGAATGTTGCTCTTGATGTCTAATTGATCCTATTAAAATTTCAGGTCGGCCGGAAATTCAAGATGGCCGTCACAGCTAAAAATAGATTTTTAAAAAATAAGTTTGTAGCGACTACTTCTTGAAAACTATAAGTGATATTGATATGGGACTTTTTCTAAAATGATCAGCATGACATGATGTAGATCCTTGTGGAAAATTATTTTGATTAGACGTTAATCATGGCTGCCAGTGGCCATCTTTGGTTACATAGAGTTATATAGTAAAAACTTGTAGCGACTACTCCTCTGAAACTACTTGACGGATGTTCATGAAACTTCACAGGAATGTTGCTCTTGATGTCTAGTTGATCCTAGAAAAATTTCAGGTCGGCCGGAAATTCAAGATGGCCGCCACAGCTAAAAATAGATTTAAAATAAATAAGTTTGTAGCGACTACTTCTTCAAAACAATAAGAGATATTGATATGGGACTTTTTCTAAAATGATCAGTATGACATGATGTTGGTCCTTGTCGAAAATCGTTTTGATTTGACCTTAAACATGGCTGCTTTGTTTACATAGAGTTATATAATGAAAACTTGTAGCGACTACTTCTTTGAAACTACCTGACGGATTTTCATGAAACTTCACAGGAATGTTGCTCTTAATGTCTTATTGATCTTAGCAAAATTTCAGGTCGGCCGGAAATTCAAGATGGCCGCCACGGTTAAAAATAGATTTTCAAAAAACAAGTCTGTAGCGACTACTTCCTGAAATCAAAATCAATCAGTAGAGCTTCAAGGTCATTGACCTCTTGTTTAAATTCAAGTTTGTAGCGACTACTTCTTGAAAACTATAAGTGATATTGATATGGGACTTTTTTTAAAATGATCAGCATGACATGATGTTGGTCCTTGTCGAAAATCGTTTTGATTCTACGTTAAACGTGGCTGCCAGCGGCCATCTTTGTTTACATAGAGTTATATAGTAAAAACTTGTAGCGACTACTCCTCTGAAACTACTTGGCGGATTTTCATGAAACTTCACAGGAATGTTGCTCTTGATTTCTAAATGATCCTAGCAAAATTTCAGGTCGGCCGTAAATTCAAGATGGCCGCCACGGCTAAAAATAAATTTTCAAAATACAAGTTTGTAGCGACTACTTCTTGAAAACTATAAGTGATATTGATATGGGACTTTTTCTAAAATGATCAGCATGACATGATGTTGGTCCTTATCAAAAATCGTTTTGATTCGACGTTAAACGTGGCTGCCAGCGGCCATCTTTGTTTACATAGAGTTATATAGTAAAAACTTGTAGCGACTACTTCTCTGAAACTACTTGGCGGATTTTCATGAAACTTTACAGGAATGTTGCTCTTAATGTCTAATTGATCCTAGCAAAATTTCAGATCGGCCAGAAATTCAAGATGGCTGCCACAGTTAAAAATAGATTTTTAAAAAATAAGTTTGTAGCGACTACTTCTTGAAAACTATAAGTGATATTGATATGGGACTTTTTCTAAAATGATCAGCATGACATGATGGTTATCCAAGTCGAACATTATTTTGATTCGACATTAAACATGGCTGCCAGTGGCCATCTTTGTTTACATAGAGTTATATAATGAAAACTTGTAGCGACTACTCCTCTGAAACTA
Source organism: Cyrtodaria siliqua (assembly GCA_037043455.1). Taxonomy (NCBI): domain Eukaryota; kingdom Metazoa; phylum Mollusca; class Bivalvia; order Adapedonta; family Hiatellidae; genus Cyrtodaria; species Cyrtodaria siliqua. Next base: position 201,169 of record JAWPHD010003743.1, on the reverse strand, counting down.
CTTGACGGATTTTCATGAAACTTCACAGAAATGTTGCTCTTGATGTCTAATTGATCCTAGCAAAATTTCAGGTCGGCGTAAATTCAAGATGGCCACCATGGCTAAAAATAGATTTTCAAATTACAAGTTTGTAGCGACTACTTCTTGAAAACTATAAGTGATATTGATATGGGACTTTTTCTAAAGACATGATGTTGGTCCTTGTCGAAAATCGTTTTGATTCGACGTTAAACATGGCTGCCAGCGGCCATCTTTGTTTACATAGAGTTATATAATGAAAACTTGTAGCGACTACTCCTCTGAAACTACTTGACGGATTTTCATGAAACTTCACACGAATGTTGCTCTTGATGTCTAATTGATCCTAGCAAAATTTCAGGTCGGCGTAAATTCAAGATGGCCGCCATGGCTAAAAATAGATTTTCAAATTACAAGTTTGTAGCGACTACTTCTTGAAAACTATAAGTGATATTGATATGGGACTTTTTCTAAAGACATGATGTTGGTCCTTGTCGAAAATCGTTTTGATTCGACGTTAAACATGGCTGCCAGCGGCCATCTTTGTTTACATAGAGTTATATAATGAAAACTTGTAGCGACTACTCCTCTGAAACTACTTGACGGATTTTCATGAAACTTCACACGAATGTTGCTCTTGATGTCTAATTGATCCTAGCAAAATTTCAGGTCGGCAGGAAATTCAAGATGGCCGCCACGGCTAAAAATAGATTTTTAAAAAATAAGTTTGTAGCGACTACTTCTTGAAAACTATAAGTGATATTGATATGGGACTTTTTCTAAAATGATCAGCATGCCATGATGGTTATCCGAGTTGAACATTATTTTGATTCGACATTAAACATGGCTGCCAGTGGCCATCTTTGTTTACATAGAGTTATATAATGAAAACTTGTAGCGACTACTCCTCTGAAACTACTTTACGGATTTTCATAAAACTTCACAGGAATGTTGCTCTTGATGTCTTATTGATCCTAGCAAAATTTCAGGTCGGCCGGAAAATCAAGATGGCCGCCACGGCTAAAAATAGATTTAAAAAAAATAAGATTGTAGCGACGACTTCTTGAAAACTTTAAGAGATATTGATATGGGACTTTTTCTAAAATGATCAGCATGACATGATGGTTATCCGAGTTGAACATTATTTTGATTCGACGTTAAACATGGCTGCCAGTGGCCATCTTTGTTTACATAGAGTTATATAATGAAAACTTGTAGCGACTACTCCTCTGAAAGTACTTGACGGATTTTCATGAAACTTCACATAAATGTTGCTCTTGATGTCTCATTGATTCTAGCAAAATTTCAGGTCGGCTGGAAATTCAAGATGGCCGCCACGGCTAAAAATAGATTTTCAAAAATCAAGTTTGTAGTCACTACTTCCTGAAATCAAAATCAATCAGTAGAGCTTCAAGGTCATTGACCTCTTGTTATTTATAAATGATCGCCAACTTCTGGACTACAAAAAATATACAAATGAAGTTCCTAGGATATAAAATGGCTGTGCCCCAGGGTTCTTTTACCTTAATGTGTCGTACAAAGTTTTCAATCTAATAATTAATTGTACTGTTTTCGCTTTGCAGAAATTCTCAGGTGAGTGACTCAGGGCCATTTGGACCTCTTGTTTTTAATAAAATGTGCAACAGTTGCAAACCTCATCTCATATGCAACAACATTATGCAATGCCTTGTTGATAGTACATTATTCAGCTTTTTAGCTCTACTGATCAGAGATCAGCAGAGCTTATGCCGTGGTGCGGCTTCCGTCGTCCGTCTGTCCGTCTGTCTGTAAACTTTTTTTTGTAGCGACTTCTCCTCTGAAACTACTGAATGGATTTTCATGAAACTTTACAGAAATGTTGACCATGAAGTCTAGTTGATCCTAGCAAAAATTCATGTTGATGTGAAATCCAAGATGGCCGCCAGATCTAAAAAATAGGTTTTTAGCTCTACTGATCAAAGATCAGCAGAGCTTATGCCGTGGTGCGGCGTCCGTCGTCCGTCCGTCCGTCTGTCTGTCCGTAAACTTTTTTTTGTAGCGACTACTCCTCTGAAACTACTGAATGGATTTTCATGAAACTTTACAGAAATGTTGCCCATGAAGTCTAGTTGATCCTAGCAAAAATTCATGTAGATGTGAAATCCAAGATGGCCGCCAAATCTAAAAATAGGTTTTTAGCTCTACTGATCAGAGATCAGCAGAGCTTATGCCGTGGTGCGGCGTCCGTCGTCCGTCTGTCTGTCCGTCTGTCCGTCTGTCCGTCCGTCTGTCTGTCCGTAAACTTTTATTTGTAGCGACTACTCCTCTGAAACTACTGGATGGATATTCATGAAACTTTACAGAAATGTTGCCCATGAAGTCTAGTTGATCCTAGCAAAAATCCATGTTGATGCGAAATCCAAGATGGCCGCCAAAGCTAAAAATAGATTTTTAAAATACAAGTTTGTAGCGACTACTTCTTGAAAACTATAAGTGATATTGATATGGGACTTTTTCTAAAATGATCAGCATGACATGATGTTGATCCTAGTCGAATATTATTTTGATTCGACCTTAAACATGGCTGCCAGTGGCCATCTTTGTTTACATAGAGTTATATAGTAAAAACTTGTAGCGACTACTCCTCTGAAACTACTTAATGGATGTCCATGAAACTTCACAGGAATGTTGCTCTTGATGGCTAGTTGATCCTAGAAAAATTTCAGGCTGGCCGGAAATTCAAGATGGCCGCCACGGCTAAAAATAGATTTAAAATTAATAAATTTGTAGCGACTACTTCTTGAAAACTGTAAGTGATATTGATATGGGACGTTTTCTAAAATGATCAGCATGACATGATGTTGATCCTTGTCGAAATTTATTTCGATGCGACTTTAAACATGGCCGCTAGCGGCCATCTTTGTTTACATAGATTTATATAGTAAAAACTTGTAGCGACTACTCCTCTGAAACTACTGGATGGATATTCATGAAACTTTACAGAAATGTTGCCCATGAAGTCTAGTTGATCCTAGCAAAAATTCATGTTGATGCAAAATCCAAGATGGCCGCCAAAGCTAAAAATAGATTTTTAAAATACAAGATTGTAGCGACTACTCCTTGAAAACTATAAGTGATATAGATATGGGACTTTTTCTAAAATGATCAGCATGACATGATGTTGGTCCTTGTCAAAAATCCTTTTGATTCGACGTTAAACATGGCTGCCAGTGGCCATCTTTGTTTACATAGAGTTATATAGTAAAAACTTGTAGCGACTACTCCTCTGAAACTACTTGACAGATGTCCATGAAACTTCACAGGAATGTCGCTCTTGATGTCTAATTGATCGTAGCAAAATTTCAGGTCGGCCAGAAATTCAAGATGGCCGCCACAGCTAAAAATAGATTTTTAAAAAATAAGTTTGTAGCGACTACTTCTTGAAAATTATAAGTGATATTGATATGGGACTTTTTCTAAAATGATCAGCATGACATGATGTTGATCCTTGTGGAAAATTATTTTGATTCGACGTTAAACATGGCTGCCATTGGGCATCTTTGGTTACATAGAGTTATATAGTAAAAACTTGTAGCGACTACTCCTCTGAAACTACTTGACGGATGTTCATGAAACTTCACAGGAATGTTGCTCTTGATGTCTAGTTGATCCTAGAAAAATTTCAGGTCACCCGGAAATTCAAGATGGCCGCCACAGCTAAAAATAGATTTAAAATAAATAAGTTTGTAGCGACTACTTCTTCAAAACTATAAGAGATATTGATATAGAACTTTTTCTAAAATGATCAGTATGACATGATGTTGGTCCTTGTCGAAAATCGTTTTGATTTGACGTTAAACATGGCTACCAGCGGCCATCTTTGTTTACATAGAGTTATATAATGAAAACTTGTAGCGACTACTCCTCTGAAACAACTTTACGGATTTTCATGAAACTTCACAGGAATGTTGCTCTTAATGTCTTATTGATCCTAGCAAAATTTCAGGTCGGCCGGAAATTCAAGATGGCCGCCACGGTTAAAAATAGATTTTCAAAAAACAAGTCCGTAGCGACTACTTCCTGAAATCAAAATCGTTCAGTAGAGCTTCAAGGTCATTGACCTCTTGTTAAAAAACAAGTTTGTAGCGACTACTTCTTGAAAACTCTAAGGGATATTGCTATGGGACTTTTTCTAAAATGATCAGCATGACATGATGTTGGTCCTTGTCGAAAATCGTTTTGATTCGACGTTAAACATGGCTGCCAGCGGCCATCTTTGTTTACATAGAGTTATATAATGAAAACTTGTAGCGACTACTTCTCTGAAACTACTTGACGGATTTTCATGAAACTTCACAGGAATGTTGCTCTTGATGTCTAATTGATCCTAGCAAAATTTCAGGTCGGCCGGAAATTCAAGATGGCCGCCACGGCTAAAAATAGATTTTTAAAAATTAAGTTTGTAGCGACTACTTCTTGAAAACTATAAGAGATATTGATATGGGACTTTTTCTAAAATGATCAGCATGACATGATGTTGGTCCTTGTCGAAAATCGTTTTGATTCGACGTTAAACATGGCTGCCAGCGGCCATCTTTGTTTACATAGAGTTATATAATGAAAACTTGTAGCGACTACTCCTCTGAAACTACTTGACGGATTTTCATGAAACTTCACAGGAATGTTGCTCTTGATGTATAATTGATCCTAGCAAAATTTCAGGTCGGCCGAAAATTCAAGATGGCCGCCACGGCTAAAAATAGATTTTTAAAAAATAAGTTTGTAGCGACTACTTCTTGAAAACTATAAGAGATATTGATATGGGACTTTTTCTAAAATGATCAGCATGACATGATGGTTATCCGAGTCAAACATTATTTTGATTCGACGTTAAACATGGCTGCCAGTGGCCATCTTTGTTTACATAGAGTTATATAATGAAAACTTGTAGCGACTACTCCTCTGAAACTACTTGACGGATTTTCATGAAACTTCACACGAATGTTGCTCTTGATGTCTTATTGATCCTTGCAAAATTTCAGGTTGGCCGGAAATTCAAGATGGCCGCCATGCTTAAAAATAGATTTTCAAAATATATATAATATTGTAGCGACTATTTCTTGAAAACTATAAGTGATATTGATATGGGACATTTTCTAAAATGATCAGCATGACATGATGGTTATTCAAGTCGAACATTATTTTGATTCGTCGTTAAACATGGCTGCCAGTGGCCATGTTTGTTTACATAGAGTTATATAATGATAACTTGTAGCGACTACTCCTCTGAAACTTCTTGACTGATTTTCATGAAACTTCACACGAATGTTGCTCTTGATGTCTAATTGATCTTAGCAAAATTTCAGGTCAGCCAGAAATTCAAGATGGCCGCCATGGCTAAAAATAGATTTTTAAAAAATAAGTTTGTAGCGACTACTTCTTGAAAACCATAAGAGATATTGATATGGGACTTTTTCTAAAATGATCAGCATGACATGATGGTTATCCGAGTTGAACATTATTTTGATTCAATGTTGAACATGGCTGTCAGTGGCCATCTTTGTTTACATAGAGTTATATAATGAAAACTTGTAGCGATTACTCCTCTGAAACTACTTGACGGATTTTCATGAAACTTCACAGGAATGTTGCTCTTGATGTCTAATTGATCCTAGTAAAATTTCAGGTTGGCCGGAAATTCAAGATGGCCGCCACGGCTAAAAATAAATTTTCAAAATACCAGTTTGTAGCGACTACTTCTTGAAAACTATAAGTGATATTGATATGGGACTTTTTCTAAAATGATCAGCATGACATGATGTTGGTCCTTGTCAAAAATTGTTTTGATTCAACGTTAAACATGGCTGCCAGCGGCCATCTTTGTTTACATAAAGTTATATAGTAAAAACTTGTAGCGACTACTCCTTTGAAACTACTTGGCAGATTTTCATGAAACTTTACAGGAATGTTGCTCTCAATGTCTAATTGATCCTAGCAAAATTTCAGATCGGCCAGAAATTCAAGATGGCCGCCACAGCTAAAAATAGATTTTTAAAAAAGAAGTTTGTAGCGACTACGTCTTGAAACTATAAGTGATATTGATATGGGACTTTTTGTAAAATGATCAGCATGACATGACGGTTATCAGAGTCAAACATTATTTTGATTCGACGTTAAACATGGCTGTCAGCGGACATCTTTGTTTACATAGAGTTATATCATGAAAACTTGTAGCGACAACTCCTCTGAAACTACTTGACGGATTTTCATAAAAATTTAACAGGAATGTTGCTCTTGATGTCTTATTGATCCTAGCAAAATTTCAGGTCGGCCGGAAATTCAAGATGGCCGCCACGGCTAAAAATAATTTTTCAAAAAACAAGTCTGTAGCGACTACTTCCTGAAATCAAAATCAATCAGTAGAGCTTCAAGGTCATTGACCTCTTGTTAAAAAACAAGTTTGTAGCAACTTCTTCATGAAAACTATAAGTGATATTGATATGGGACTTTTTCTTAAATGATCAGCATGACATGATGTCGGTCCTTGTCGAAAATCGTTTTGATTCGATGTTAAACATGGCTGCTAGTGGCCATCTTTGTTTACATAGAGTTATATGATGAAAACTTGTAGCGACTACTCCTCTGAAACTACTTGACGGATTTTCATGAAACTTTATAGGAATGTTGCTCTTGATGTCTAATTGATACTAGCAAAATTTCAGGTCGCCCGGAAATTCAAGATGGCTGCCATGGCTAAAAATAGATTTACAAAATACAAGTTTGTAGCGACTACTACTTGAAGACTATAAGTGATATTGATATTGGACTTTTTGTAAAATGATCAGCATGACATGATTTTGGTCCTTGTCAAAAATTGTTTTGATTCAACTTTAAACATGGCTGCCAGCGGCCATCTTTGTTTACATAGAGTTATATAGTAAAAACTTGTAGCGACTAATCCTTTGAAACTACTTGGCAGATTTTCATGAAACTTTACAGGAATGTTGCTCTTAATGTTTAATTGATCCTAGCAAAATTTCAGATCGGCCAGAAATTCAAGATGGCCACCATAGCTAAAATTAGATTTTTTAAAAAAGAAGTTTGTAGCGACTACGTCTTGAAAACTATAAGTGATATTGATATGGGACTTTTTGTAAAATGATCAGCATGACATGATGGTTATCAGAGTCAGACATTATTTTGATTCGACGTTAAACATGGCTGTCAGCGGCCATCTTTGTTTACATAGAGTTATATAATGAAAACTTGTAGCGACTATTCCTGTGAAACTACTACTTGACGGATTTTCATGGAACTTCACAGGAATGTTGCTCTTGATGTCTAATTGATCCTAGCAAAATTTCAGGTCGGCCGGAAATTCAAGATGGCCGCCACGGCTAAAAATAATTTTTCAAAAAACAAGTCTGTAGCGACTTCTTCCTGAAATCAAAATCAATCAGTAGAGCTTCAAGGTCATTGACCTCTTGTTCCATTTCATTTTCTTTCCTCATGGCACATGCTGAATATTCAATTAAGGATTGAATATAATTAGATATTTCTAGCTCTTAGCAGGTATCATAAACGTGGGTGCTTTTTAAGTAGTTGGGACTGAAAGTTAAAGGGGACCATGGGTGCATTTGATAATTATTAACAAAATTATGATTGTTTAATCTTTGATTCATAATGTGGAATGTTCTAACAACAAATGAATTTGGTCATTGAATAAAAATCAACACAATTTAATCTAGGTTTTTTTATATATAAAAAATTAAGTAAAGGCAAGCCTCTATTAACCGAGTTGGCATTCAATGCATAGTTCTGACCTGTCAATCAAGTTTATATACCTAGGAGATTTTAACCAATGAAATATTTAGAGAAGCACCTGTTGTCTCACAAATAATGTAAACTACAATGGAGCACATGGTCACTGACCCATGAACAATAGAGGGCGGAGCTTAAAAAAATGTCCGACTTATGAATTGTTTTGAAAGCCAATTAAAAAAATTGCAGTTTGCATGACTTATTTACTGAAAATAAATTAAGACATAAGTTTGATCGTGGCATATAATTATATGATCAAGCATTTTCATCGAACAAGAATGGAGTTCTGGCTTGATTCACTAGGATTCAAAAATGTGATTGTGATTGAATTAATTTTAAAATTCTATAATACATGAATGGCTTTGTTTTAATTTAATTAGTATTACACAAAAGTTGGCCAGCACAAATTTAATTTACATAAAAAATGCCTTCCCTGGGTGGAATGTTATTATTTCTGGAACAGCCCTGATTGTGTTAAGGGCAATTCCAGATTTAAATTTGAGGGGAAGTATCTGGAATCTCCCGACCAATTCTGGAAGCGCTCTCATAATAATTGTTAATTTTATTATTTCTTAATAGCAGAAGTAATTAGGCTTACTTATGATGGTATCAACAACCTGTTCTGAGTTAGCTTTGTTAAGGTCCCTGCCTTTGCTATCTCATCACTGCTGTAGAACGCACTGAGAAGCTTTGTAGCTATCTCAGGGTGAGTCTTTGATCTCGAAAATATCAGCTCTGATGTGGCAATGGGGATGCACACTTGTGTATCGGTACTAATTCAACAAGCTGCAATATGACAGTTAACAGAGAACTTCGAAAAGCCTTACATAAGATATGAACATTCCTATAATAGTTATTTAGATAACGGACCATTGTCACTATTTATTGAATGATCCCCGATTGAGGGGCGTATATTGTGTCAGTTTGCCACTCTAGTTTCATTGTGTCATCTAAACCTAGTATGGCATATTAATACAGTGGCCATTTCTGATATTCTGAAGGTTTCCAATGAGCAAGATTGTGCTCTAGTTTCCTTGGCATCTTGTTTGTAGGTTGCATCCTGACTAGCCACTGACCAATGGTATATTGTTGTGGCAGCCTAGGTAAAAGTGTTTCTTTGAGTTACGAGATGAAATCCAGTTTCAAAGTTTTTTAGTTGTACCAAGGAGCTTACCAAGCATGTAATCTGGCACCAAGCTGTTGAAAGGATCAAAGAAGTCATTGAAACATATTTTATACCTTTTGCTGACCTGTTCCTATTTGGGATTGCCTGTTCTGCATCATTCAAGATTGATTCCACATCTTTATGTTGAACTGGATCAGGTTGTACAGGGTAGCCTCTTGCGTGTCCTTTACCCTGAGAGAATACTTTTCCCAGCTGTTCAAATGTCAAGCAGTCATATTTGCCATTATGCTGAGGCATTTCCATAGATAAGTTTTGGTTTGGAGGTCCATGGTACCTATTCTCAATTCATTATTCATGGTTATAGTGTTGGAGCCGACTCGAACCTTCTGTATTATGTATTATGTTTGAAAAATTGGCTTTCCTTTAGATTGCCACATTCCCCACACAGTTATATTCTGCTTGGAATTGGAAAACCTGGCCACTTGGGGCAGCTCATTTTATTACTAAATATACAGGCCATGTTTTTACGAAAAACTATAAAAGTGCACGCCGTCGGTGTTGAACTGCGATACGTTGTGTTCAGTTGATAAAAAAACACTTCCTGTTGATTTGTCGTGAATAATGGTTTCTCTAAAGGAATCTCTTAAAACACCATCGTAGTTGTTTTTAAGTAGGCTTTGCAATGTCCCTTTCATCTCAAAGATATCAGTCACCTGATCCTGTAGCGAAACTGATGTAATATATAACTTTATTTGTTTCAAGTATTATGTTTATCCAGCTGTCTTCTGCGTCTCATCAAACCCAACTTTCGATAATGTTTTTAATCCTAGTTGTGAACCTCTTTTTGATCGAAAACCGAAGGCCATTCGACCATTTGGTCTTCGTATCAAACCAAGATTAAGAGACACTGAAATCGACCTAAATTTGATTGCCAAGTACAAAGTACCACAAAGACCCTACTGTCTTTCAAAGCAAATTTAATGAAATTAAATCGAAATACAGCGACTTTCAACATATCTTCACAGATGGCTCTAAAGATGGAGATAAGGTAGCTGCAGCAGCTGTTCACAAACACAGCATAAAGAGAAGCCTGCCTGACAAGGCCTCTATCTTTTCAGCTGAACTTAAGGCAATTGAACTTGCCTTAAATTATATTCAGGAATCTGATGATGACCATTTTGTAATCTTTTCTGATTCCCTTTCATCTCTTCAGGCACTGGGTAATATGAAACATGATAACCCAGTTGTGCTTCAACTTTTAGAAAAGTACAATTCTCTTATAATTGATAATGTTATTATTTTCTGCTGGCTTCCAAACCATGTAGGAATACGTGGTAATGATAGAGCTGATAGTGCTGGTAAGGCAGCATTAGATTTACATATATCTAATATCAAATTACCTTATACTGATTTTAAAAGTTGTATTAACACATATATTCGTAACTCTTGGCAAACGGCTTGGGATTTGTCAGTTAACAATAAACTCCATCCAATTAAACCATTACTCGGAGAATGGCGTTCTTCTAGTAGACCCATTCGTCGAGAGGAAGTTGTCCTAGCCCGGTGCAGGATAGGGCATACACGTTATAATCATTCATATTTATTACAAGGTGAGCAATTACCAGAATGTATACCCTGCTTTGCACCGTTAACGGTCAAACACATCTTATTGGAATGTGTAGACTTTGATCCTATGCGTCAAAGGTACTACAATGTTAATACTATGAAAGAGTAATTTGATACTGTAGATTTTAGTTTAGTTTTAGATTTCCTAAAAGAGATCAGACTATATAAATCATTATGATGTGTTTTTAGCTCGACTAATCAGAGATCAGCAGAGCTTATGCCGTGGTGCGGCATCCGTTGTCCGTCTGTCTGTCCGTAAACTTTTATTTGTAGCGACTTCTCCTCTGAAACTACTGGATGGATATTCATGAAACTTTACAGAAATGTTGCCCATAAAGTCTAGTTGATCCTAGCAAAAATTCATGTTGATGTGAAATCCAAGATGGCCGCCAAAGCTAAAAATAGAGTTTTAAAATACAAGTTTGTAGCGACTACTTCTTGAAAAGTATAAGTGATATTGATATGGGACTTTTCTAAAATGATCAGCATGACATGATGTTGGTCCTTGTCAAAAATCGTTTTGATTCAACGTTAAACATGGCTGCCAGCGGCCATCTTTGTTTACATAGAGTTATATAATGAAAACTTGTAGCGACTTCTCTGAAACTACTTGACGTATTTTCATGAAACTTCACACGAATGTTGCTCTTGATGTCTTATTGATCCTAGCAAAACTTCAGGTCGGCCGGAAATTCAGGATGGCCGCCACGGCTAAAAATAGATTTTCAAAAAACATGTTTATGGCGACTACTTCTTGAAAACTATAAGTGATATTGATATGGGACTTTTTCTAAAATGATCAGCATGTCATGATGTTGGTCCTTGTCAATTTTTTTTTGATTTGACATTAAACATGGCCGCCAGCGGCCATCTTTGTTTACATAGAGTTATATAATGAAAACTTGTAGCGACTACTCCTATGAAACTACTTGATGGATTTTCATGAAACTTCACAGGAATGTTGACCTAGCTATCAAAAATCTATCAGTAGAGCTTCAAGGTCATTGACCTCTTGTTATATATATTTACTTGTTTATATACCCGTTGACGGGCATTTGTTAATTTACATACATAGTTTATATTACACCTGATCATCCCTTATTTTTATCTTTATATATTTACATTAATTTTTAATTCTTCATTTCTTCATTTGTCTTCACTTTTTGCGCACAATATGACCTATTTATGTGTTCTTCTGATACTCTGACACACAGGTGTGTCAGCATCACCTTCCCCTTGACTGTCATAACCAAGCCTTAAATTCCTGAACGCCATACTGGACAAAAGCTCTGCAGTCACAGTGTTGCAAGAAACAAGCACTATCATAGTGCCCACTATTGATGTGTCCTGAAACCTGTTTTCTAGATTTTAACTAAATTCTGTCATACTCGGGGGACATTTTCCAAATAAGATTTCTCTGCTGGTGATGGTACATCAGTTCTTGAGTGTATTTTTCCGCTTCATCTTTTGTCAGTAAATCCTTCAATCTCGGTGTTGCTTTAAACACTCTGTGCCACATTATTATAGTCGGACTCCTGAGCTGATCTCATTCAGTTTGTCAATGAACACACCTTCACACTCAGTGAGGTCCTTTAGACTTAATGTGCTTTGCACTCAAATGGCCCAACTCAACTGAAATTCAAAACCCTACTTTGGAACTTCTTAGATAATCTTCACATGAAGAGCAACACATCCATCGTCAGATGAGGAAGAGCAACACATCCGTCGTCAGATGAATGAGTTCAACAAAATTGTATTGGCTAACTTCCTTGTAGAGTCCTTTGGGCAATAAGAAAAGTATGCAAAGTACTCGAAAGCATTAGACGCAGTCCTAGTTTTCCTATGTGGTATGCACATTTCAGGTACTGCTTAGCCCCGTCCGTCGGATGGGGACATAAACCGGGCAGTCCTGTGTATCGTTCTATCCTCCGAGCACGTTAAAGAACCATAGGAATCTTTTCGATAATAAGAGGAGGGCAGGTTCCCGGATTCCTATGTATCCTTTCCCTTAGTAGTTACTTTTGGTTCACTTGCTTCTTCTCCTTCATCTCAGCTAATGACCAATGGTTTCTCTGACGTCCCACGCATCTTCACCCGTGACATTGTAGTTTCCATTCACCTTCAGATCCGGTGGGCTCGTTAGTTATGTACAATTCAATACTGTTATCTGCAGTAGGTGCTCCAGTCCACTAATCTAAGAACGGTGTCGTGCAAGTATAATTAGGCAGATTGTTCAAGGTAAACGCACTTCCTACTCGAAGAACTACACCAAACCTTTAGCCTCTGATCGCCACATGATTTTGGCCAAATGTCCCTCAAACTGCATTAACTTGGTTCCTACTATTTTCCTAAAGTGGTCTTACGCATGCTTTCAAGCCCCCTCATTCCTGTTAGTATTTACGGTAACAATTGCATTCGTTTCTACGTTTCGGTATTCCTTCTTGTAGGCATACTTGTGTACTACTGTGAAGTGGTTGAAGCCTTCTTTGTTGAGGTTACATTACGATCTCCAGCCATCACTATAGAGCCTGAATAATACATACATTGCAAATATATATTATACATGAACACAGTCAGTGCAACTAATTTACAATGAAATAATAGTATAATTTACATATCCGTGTAATACTATGTAATACTGATTTTCCTCGTGATGTTGACCATTAAAACTGCGATTCTGTTCTTTATGTTCATGAACGCAAGTACGTCCATGAATTCATAGTGATAATGGTATGATGATTATTATGCTATTCATGGTGATACATGTATATCAATATCATTTATATACAAGTTGCTATATATATCTTGCTACATTTACCAGGTTTAACATGTTGCTTTATCAAGGGCAGAAGAGTTTTCTCGGTCCTCAGCCTGTGTCGTTTACCAGTTATCAGTGTATTCAAGGCTCTCTCTATCATGCCGAATATGCAAACTTTTAGCCCCATCGATGGATTACCTCGGTGATATCTCCATTTCTCCCTCCAGTTGCTTGTTCTTCCTGGTTCTACAAATGCAGATGAGAATAAAACAATAAAAACAAAATAAAGTAGCAATGTCATAATTATATGATAAACATTTTCAATACATTCAAAATAACATAATTTCTTACTTTTATTAGTCCCCCACCGGTCCCGGGGGGTACTATAGGTTTGCACCCTGTCCGTCCGTCCCTCCGAAATGCTTGTCCGGGCCATATTTTCAATACTATAAGACTTTAAGATACCAAACTTGGTATGTGGATACATCTTGGGATAGTGGTGTGTCACGTACCAAAAAAAAGTCGCCTTGACCTGTGACATCTGTCATAGAAAATGCTTGTCTGGTCCGTATTTTCAATACTATAACACTTAGAGATACCAAACTTGATATTTGAATACATCTTGGAATAATGGTGTGTCGCATACCAAAATAAGGTCACAGTGACCTTGACCTGTGCCCTCTGTCATAGAAAATGTTCCGAAAATGCTTGTCCGGGCCATATTTTCAATACTATAAGACTTTGAGATACCAAACTTGGTATGTGGATACATCTTGGGATAGTGGTGTGTCACATACCAAAATAAGGTCTCTGTGACCTTGACCTGTGACCTCTGTCATAGAAAATGCTTGTCCAGACCATTTTTAGCTCTACTGGCCAAGGGCCAGCAGAGCTTATGGGATGGTGTGTTGTCCGTCGTCCGTCGTCCGTCCGTCGTCCGTCCGTTAACTTTTGCTTGTGTTCACTCTAGAGGCCACATTTCTGATGCAATCATCATGAAACTTTGTCAGAATGTTTGTCTCAATGAAATCTCGGTCAACTTCGAAAATGGGTCATGTGGGGTCAAAAACTAGGTCACTAGGTCAAATATTGGAAAAACCTTGTGTACACTCTAAAGGCCATATTTTTGACCCGAGCTTGATGCAACTTTGTCAGAATGTTTGTCTTAATTATATCTTGGTCAAGTTTGAAAATGGGTCACATGGGGTTAAAAACTAGGTCACTAGGTCAAACTTTGGAAAAACCGTGTGTACACTCTAGAGGCCATATTTTTGACCTGATCTTGATGAAACTTTGTCAGAATGTTTGTCTCAATGAAATCTCGGTCAAGTTCAAAAATGGGTCATATGGGGTCAAAAACTAGGTCACTAGGTCAAATACTTGAAAAAACTTGTGTACACTCTAGAGGTCATATTTGTTACCCAATCTTGATGAAATTTTGTCAAATTGTTTATCTTAATTATATCTTGATCAAGTTCGGAAATGGGTCACATGAAGTTAAAAACTAGGTCACTAGGTCAAATATTAAAAAAAACTTGGGTACACTCTATAGGCCATATTTTTGACCCGAGCTTGATGCAACTTTGTCAGAATGTTTGTCTTAATTATATCTTGGTCAAGTTTGAAAATGGGTCACATGGGGTTAAAAACTAGGTCACTAGGTCAAATATTGGAAAAACCTTGTGTACACTCTTTGTCAAAATGTTTGTCTTAATTATATCTTGGTCAAGTTCAAAAATGGGTCACATGATGTTAAAAACTAGGTCACCACTAGGTCAAACTTTGAAAAAACCGTGTGTACACTCTAGAGGCCATATTTTTGACCCGATCTTGATGCAATTTTGTCAGAATACTTGTCTCAATTATAGCTTGCTAAAGTTCGAAAATGGGTCACACAGGGTCAAAAACTAGGTCACTAGTACACTCTAGAGGCCATATTTCTGACCCGATCTTGATGAAACTTTGTCGAAATGTTGTCTTAATTATATTTTGGTCAAGTTCGAAAATGGGTCCCATGGGGTCAAAAACTAGATCACTAGGTCAAATACTTGAAAAACCTTGTGTACACTCTAGACACCATGTAGTACGACTCGATTCATCAATGGTATAACAGCCAGTAGTTCACAGGCCCTCTTGGGCCTCTTGTTTCAATACTATAACACTAAGAGATACCAAACTTGGTATGTGAATACATCTTGGGATAGCGGTGTATCGCGTACCAAAATAAGGTCATTGTGACCTTGACCTGTGACCTCTGTCATAGAAAATGCATAGAAATGCTTTTCCGGACCATATTTTTAATACTATAACACTAAGAGATACCAAACTTGGTATGTGGATACATCTTGGGATAGCGATGTGTCACGTACCAAAATAAGGTCACTATGACCTTGACCTTGACATGTGACCTCTGTCATAGAAAATGTTTGTCTGGACCGTTTTTTCAATACTATAACACTTAAGAGATACCAAACTTGGTATGTGAATACATCTTGGGATAGCGGTGTGTCGCTTACCAAAATAAGGTCATTGTGACCTTGACCTGTGACCTCTGTCATAGAAAATGCTTGTCTGGACCGTATTTTCAATACTATAACACTTAGAGATAACAAACTCGGGATGTGGACATCTTGGGATAGCGGTGTGTCGTGTACCAAAATAAGGTCACTGTGACCTTGACCTATGACCTCTGTCATAGAAAATGCTTGTCCGGACCGTATTTTCAATACTATAACACTGATAGATACCAAACTTGGTATGTGAATACATCTTGGGATAGCGATGTGTCGCGTACCAAAATAAGGTCATTGTGATCTTGACCTGTGACCTCTGTCATAGAAAATGCTTGTCCGAACCGTATGTTCAATACTATAACACTTGGAGACACCAAACTTGGTATGTGAATATATCTTGGGATAGCGGTGTGTCGCGTACCAAAATAAGGTCATTGTGACCTTGACATGTGACCTGTCATAGAAAATGCTTGTCCGGACCGTATTTTCAATACTATAACACTTAGAGAAACCAAACTTGGTATGTCTGGAAGTACTTTTTGGACATTTACATACCTTTCTTTAACAACTCTCGGGTCCCCATTCTACAGTTGTAGTCTTGTACACTACTCCAGCAAGGTGAAGAGAATTTTTGTCAAGGTAAGTTTTCAGAAACACCATGATGTCCTGTATTGTCAGTTTCGATCGTTCAATAAAGAGTTCTTAAAACACTTTTTTCAGGATTTTCCTTAAGATCACATCGTAGACTTTCTCCAGATAGGCGCATTTCGCCAATTTTGTACTTCCTCCACAGTGATTTCACCTCTTTTCCGTTGTTTTTTTTTGCACAATTTATAGCAATTTATTCCTTCATCAGTCCATTTAAAATATATCATATTATCTTTTCGTTTTGCATAATTAAGAAATAATAAATATCTATTTTAGAAACAAAGCATCTGAGTGAGACAGAATTTCTGAGTTTGCATGGTTTAAACATGAGTGAAATTCATAAATTTCATCAAAAATAATAGCACCAGGTGGTGCTTAATCAGGAGTGTTGTCAATTCTGTGGTTAGTATTGTCTTTTGAAAGGTGCCTGTTCTTCTATTTGCTGATGTGCCAAAATATAAGAAGTGAGACCAAAGTCATGATCATAACCAACGTAAGAAATTGCCATCCTTTACAAAGATGTAATAAAATTACTGTCTAAAACTGCTGCACCAGAACATTTATTATGGCCCCCCGTGTGGTAGGGGAGCCATGTTGATTTTGTGCTTTCTGGCTGTAGGTCTGTGTGTGTGTGTGTCTGTTTCACGAACGATGTCCGATCAATAACTAGAGAATGGTTGGACCTAGGGTCCTCAAACTTGGAAGGATGGTTGGTCATGACAAGTAGATGACCCCTATTGATTTGGGGTCACTAGGTCAAAGGTCAAGATCATGGTGACCTTGACTATCAAAACAATGTCCAATCAATAACTAGAGAATGGTTGGACCTAGGGTCCTCAAACTTGGAAGGAAGGTTGGTCATGACAAGTAGATGACCCCTATTGATTTTGGGGTCACTAGGTCAAAGGTCTAGGTCGCGGTGACATTGACTATCAAATCGATGTCCGATCAATAACTAGAGAATGGTTGGACCTAGGGTCCTCAAACTTGGAAGGGTGGTTGGTCATGACCAGTAGATGACCCTATTGATTTTGGGGATACTAGGTCAAAGGTCACGGTCGCGGTGACATTGACTATGAAAACGATGTCCGATCAATAACTCGACAATGGTTGGACCTAGGGTCCTCAAACTTTTTGGAAGGATGGATAGTCATGACCAGTAGATGACCCTATTGATTTTGGGTCACTAAGTCAAAGGTCAAGGTCGCAGTGACATTGACTATCGAAACGATGTCCGATCAATAATTACACAATAGTTGGACCTAGGGTCCTCAAACTTGGAAGGATGGTTGGTCATGACCAGTAGATGACCCCTATTGATTTTGGGGTCACTAGGTCAAAGGTCAAGGTCGTGTGACATTGACTATCAAAACGATCCCCGATCAATAACAAAACAGACTATCAAAACGATCCCCGATCAATAACAAAACAATGTCCGATCAATAACTAGAGAATGGTTGGACCTAGGGTCCTCAAACTTGGAAGGATGGTTGGTCATGACCAGTAGATATTACTGATACAGATAGTAGATACATTCACAGGGATATTGAATATCAAAACGATCTCGGGTCAATAGAGAACGGTTGGACCTAGAGCATTTTTGTCCCATGGACAATAACAATTTCTAGTTTTCTGTATGTAACTGACATGAATGACCAATGAGCACCTGCGGCTCCTTTTAGCTTGTTGGTGATTTATACATGGTAGTTTAGAGTCTCTGACTTGCAATCATTTGCCCCTCATCGCTGTAGGTTCGATCCCTCAGGGGCCTAGGAATCTTTATGTGAGGAAGCTATCCAGCTGGCTTGCGGAACGTGGGTGGTTCTACCCAGGTGCCCGCCCGTGCACGAAAATTTCCCGGAGGGGCACCTGGGGTCTTCCTCCACCAGTTGAAGCTGGAAAGTCGCCATATGACCTTAGCTGTTGGTGCGACTATAAAATCCAATTCAATTCAATTCAATACATGGTAGTTTATTGATCATTAGGTAGGCATACTTAATAGAATGATATTGTGATTTCAAAAAAACAACATCTAGATCATGTCCACTGCAGTATGATATTGTGAATAAACATAACTGTTTCTTTTTCCCATACTTAAGCATGTTGCTGTTTATGCCATTTTTATTAAACAGAAATGGTATGACCAGCAGGATGTGTTTGAAGCGGGCTATGTTTATTAACACTTTCATCTCAGCTGACTTTAAGTTAATTACTTAGCAAATGTTATAGTTTGGACTTAACTAGTTACTGTTATATAATAAACTGTACTTAATTAAACTTGCTAATGTTACATTGTATAATTATCATTAACTTTTTGTCTCAGATAATGGGTAGCGAGACATAGCAATCTCTTTTCCGGCGGCGTCTACACTTTAAATCAACTATATTTCAACAACCGCTGCCCGAATTTTTCTGAAACTTTCTCAGATGCTTTGTTGGGTAATGCCAAAATTACCAAGGTCAATATCATATTTTGCATTATTTTCCAAAACTTAACCTTGGTTAGGTAACAACTTTGGTTAGATAAGTTAACCTCGGTTAACTGTATGTGATTGCCTCATTTTTGTCTCGCCCATGATAATGGGTAGTGAGACATAGCAGTCGTTTTTCTGGCAGCGTCCGCATTTTAAATCAACTATATCTCAACAACCGCTGCTCAATTTTTTATGAAACTTTGCCAGATTCATTGTTGGGTAAAAGGACATCACGTAATGCCAAAATTAACAAGGTCAGGATCATATTTTGTGTTATTTTCCCAAAACTTAACCTTGGTTAGGTAACAATTTTGGTTAGGTAACTTAACCGCGGTTAACTGTATGTGATTGCCTCATTTTCTTTGTTTGATAATTGGTCATATGTATTGTTGGCATTGGTGGACATCATTGAATGACAAAAATTACCAAGTCAAGGTCATATTTTACTTATTATCCCCAAACTTAACCTTGGTTAGGTAACTTAACCTCAGTTAACTTTATGTGATTGCCTCACTTTATATCTTTGATACTTGGTCATATGTATTGTTGGCATTGGTCATATGTATTGTTGGCATTGGTGGACATCGCTGAACGACAAAAAATACCAAGGTGAAGGTCATATTTTGCGTTATTTACCCTAAACATCAGTTGGGTTAGGTAAGTTAACCTCAGTTAACTTTTTCTGATACCTTTAATTTCTTTGTTTGATACTTGGTCATATGTATTGTTGGCATTGATGGACATCGCTAAATGACAAAAAATACACAGGTCAGGGTCATATTTTGCCAAAACTACACCCTGGATAAACCACTTAACCTCAGTAACTTAACTTCTTATGATTACCTTGCTTTTATTTGTTTCATACTTGATCATTTGAAGTGTTGTCTTTGGTGGACATCATTTAAGCACAAATTTAATAAAATATTTCATATGCTGTTTGCCGCGGTGCGTGAGACACCCTCAGACCGAGGTCCTGTCTTTGTTTGATACTTGGTCTTATGCATTGTTGGCACTGGTGGACATCGCTGAACGACAAAAAATACCAAGGTCAAGTCATATTTTGCGTTATTTTCCCAAAACTACACCCTGGTTAAACCACTTAACCTCAGTAACTTAACTTCTTATGATTACCTCGCTTTTATTTGTTTGATACTTGATCATTTGAAGTGTTGTCTTTGGTGGACATCATTTAAGCACAAATTTAATAAAATATTTCATATGCCGTTTGCCGCAGTGCGCGAGACACCCTCACACCAAAGTCTTGTCTTTGTTTGATACTTGGTCATATGTATTGTTGGCATTGGTGGACATCGCTGGAAGACAAAAAATACCAAGGTCAAGGTCATATTTTGAGTTATTTTTCCCCAAACCTAATCTTGGTTAGATAACTTAACCTCAGTTAGATAACTTAACCTCAGTTTACTTTATGTGATTGCCTCACTTTATGTCTTTGATACTTGGTCATATGTATTGTTGGCATTGGTGGACATTGCTGAACGACAAAAAATACCAAGTTCAAGTCATATTTTGCGTTATTTTCCCAAAACTACACCCTGGTTAAACCACTTAACCTCAGTAACTTAACTTCTTATGATTACATCACTTTTATTTGTTTGATACTTGATCATATGAAGTGTTGTCTTTGGTGGACATCATTTAAGCAAAAATTTAATAACATGTCATATGCCGTTTGCCGCGGTGGGCGAGACACCCTCAGACTGAGGTCTTGTGTTGATTAACTAGCTACTGTTATATCATGATCTGTACTTAATTAACTACTGTTATATCATGAACTGTACTTAAATGACTAGCTACTGTTACATCATGATCTGTACTTAAATGACTAGCTACTGTTACATCATGATCTGTACTTAATTGACTAGCTACTGTTATATCATTAACTGTACTTAATTAACTAGCTACTGTTACATCATGAACTGTATTTAATTGACTAGCTACTGTTACATCATGATCTCTACTTAATTAACTAGCTACTGTTACATCATGATCTGTACTTAATTGACTAGCTACTGTTACATCATGATCTGTACTTAATTGACTAGCTACTGTTACATCATGATCTGTACTTAAATGACTAGCTACTGTTACATCATGATCTGTACTTAATTAACTAGCTACTTTTGCATCCTGATCTATACTTAATTGACTAGCTACTGTTACATCATGATCTGTACTTAATTAACTAGCTACTTTTGCATCCTGATCTATACTTAATTGACTAGCTACTGTTACATCATGAACTGTATTTAATTGACTAGCTACTGTTACATCATGATCTGTACTTAATTGACTAGCTACTGTTATATCATTAACTGTACTTAATTAACTAGCTACTGTTACATCATGATCTGTACTTAATTAACTAGCTACTTTTGCATCCTGATCTATACTTAATTGACTAGCTACTGTTACATCATGAACTGTATTTAATTGACTAGCTACTGTTACATCATGATCTGTACTTAATTGACTAGCTACTGTTATATCATTAACTGTACTGTATTAACTAGCTACTGTTACATCATGATCTGTACTTAATTAACTAGCTACTTTTGCATCCTGATCTATACTTAATTGACTAGCTACTGTTACATCATGAACTGTATTTAATTGACTAGCTACTGTTACATCATGATCTGTACTTAAATGACTAGCTACTGTTACATCATGATCTGTACTTAATTGACTAGCTACTGTTACATCATGATCTGTACTTAATTGACTAGCTACTGTTATATCATTAACTGTACTTAATTAACTAGCTACTGTTACATCATGAACTGTATTTAATTGACTAGCTACTGTTACATCATGATCTGTACTTAATTAACTAGCTACTTTTGCATCCTGATCTATACTTAATTATCTAGCTACTGTTATATCATGATCTGTATTTAATTGACTAGATGCTGTTATATTATGAACTGTATTTAATTAACTAGCTACTCTTGCATCCTGATCTATACTTAATTAACTACCTACTGTTATATCATGAACTGTAAACAATGAATAGCAACTGTTATATCATGAAATGTACTTAATTAACTAACTACAGTTATATCTTGAACTGTTCATAATTAACTAGCTACTGTTATATCAGGAACTGTACTTAACTAACTACAGTTATATCTTGAACTGTTCATAATTAACTAGCTACTGTTATATCAGGAACTGTACTTAATTAACTAGCTACAGTTATATCATGAACTGTACTTAACTAACTACAGTTATATCATGAACTGTTCATAATGAACTAGCTACAGTTATATCATGAACTGTACTTAACTAACTACAGGTATATCATGAACTGTTCATAATTAACTAGCTACTGTTATATCATGAACTGTACTTAATTAACTAGCTACAGTTATATCAGGAACTGTACTTAATTAACTAGCTACTGTTTGATGATGAACTGTACTTAATTAACTAGCTACTGTTTGATCATGAACTGTACTTAAATAACTAACTACTGTTATGTCAGATATCATAATTAACAAGCTACTGTTATATTATGAACTGTGCTTAATTACCTAGCTACTGTTATATCATGAACTGTACTTAAGTAACTAGCTACTGTTATATCATGAACTGTACTTAAGTAACTAGCTACTGTTATATCAAGTAACTAGCTACTGTTGCATCATGAACTGTACTTAATTAACTAGTAACTGTTATATTATGAAATGCACTTAAAAACTAGCTACAGTTATATCTTGAACTGTACTTAATTAACTAGCCACTGTTATATCCTGAACTGTACTGTTATATCATGAACTCTGCTTAATTAACAGGCTACTGTTATATCATGAACTGCCCCGTGTAGTTCCCGGGCAAAGAATAGGCTCACCTCAGATCCCGTCAGATTGAAGGCATAGGGATAGAAACTCTCCCCACCCAAAAATTTGTTTTATCATTTTTATGCCCCTAAAGGGCACCATATAGTAGTTGCATTGTCCATCCGTCAGTCAGTCCGTCCGTCCGTTCATCCGTACTATCGTGTCCGGTCAATAACTCTGACATTCATGGACGAATTTTCAAATAACAAGACAATATGTTGCGTGCAAAAACCAGGTCCTTGGCCCCAAGGTCAAGGTCACACTTAGAGGTCAAAGGTCAAAAATAAGTACTTTATTGTCCGGTTAATAACTCGCATTCATGGATGGATTTTCAAATAACTTGGCAAAAGTGCTCATCACAACACGATGATGTGTCGCGGTCAAAATCCAGGTCTGTGGCTCCAAGGTCACACTTAGAGAGCAAAGGTCAAAACCACTTCGGGGGCATTTGTCACTTACAGGGACATTTCTTGTTTGTTCATGCTCATTAAAGGTCTTCATCAAGACCCCTGCATTGTTTCAGGTGCCATCTTGCTCAAATCACTAGAGAGGGGCAGGAAAACAAGAAATGTGGCTGCTCCAGCATACATGGAGTGTCTACAGTAGAATTTACAGCAATTATGCAGTTCTGCAGGTGAGAAGGTTCTAGGTCCATTCTCCATATTTTATCTCGATGTAAATGGAGGATGAACCTGGCATGTTCGTTCCTGTTAGGCGCCATACAACCTTTCATGTGTTGGTGCACCTTATAACCTAATTCAATTCAATTTCTTGAACTGACCTAAATTAACTAGCTACTGTTATATCAGGAACTGTACTTAATTCACTAGCTACTGTTATATCAGGAACTGTACTTAATTCACTAGCTACTATATCAGAAACTGTTCATAATGAACTAGCTACTGTTATATCATGAACTGTACTTAATTAACTAGCTGCCCATGTGGTTGCCGGTGTATTGTAGAATACATCACTGCAATCTCACACATTGTCACATGCAGAGGGGTAGGACACCCACCCCCAGTCATATTCATTTTGTAATTTTTTATCATGCTCATATCATGACACCACGTATGCAAACGTGGAAACGTGGCTCCATCATAAATGGAGTGTCTACTAAAAAATTTGCAGCAACTATGCAGTTCTGCAGGTGAGAAGGTTCTAGGCCCATTTTCCATATTTTATCTTGATGTAAATGGAGGATGAGCTTGGCACGTTCATTGCTGTTAGGCCCCATATAACCTTTCTTGTGTTGGTGCGCCTTAAAACCTAATTCAATTCAATTAGTTGGCTAGCTACTGTTATATCATTCGCTCTGCAGTTTTGAGAATGGCATGTATATCAACGATTTTTAGCTCTACTGATCAGAGATCAGCAGAGCTTATGCCGTGGTGCGGCGTCCGTCGTCCGTCCGTCTGTCCGTCTGTCCGTCCGTTAACTTTTATTTGTAGCGACTACTCCTCTGAAACTACTGGATGGATATTCATAAAACTTTACAAAAATGTTGCCCATGAAGTCTAGTTGATCCTAGCAAAAATTCATGTTGATGTGAAATCCAAGATGGCCGCCAAAGCTAAAAATAGATTTTTTAAATACAAGTTTGTAGCGACTACTTCTTGAAAACTAAAAGTGATATTGATATGGGACTTTTTCTAAAATGATCAGCATGACATGATGTTGGTCCTTGTCGAAAATCGTTTTGATTTGACGATAAACATGGCTGCCAGCGGCCATCTTTGTTTACATAGAGTTATATAATGAAAACTTGTAGCGACTACTCCTCTGAAACTACTTGACGGATTTTCATGAAACTTCACAGGAATGTTGCTCTTGATGTCTTATTGATCCTAGCAAAATTTCAGGTCGGCCGGAAATTCAAGATGGCCGCCACGGCTAAAAATAAATTTTCAAAATACAAGTTTGTAGCGACTACTTCTTGAAAACTATAAGAGATATTGATATGGGACTTTTTCTAAAATGATCAGCATGACATGATGGTTATCCGAGTCGAACATTATTTTGATTCAATGTTAAACATGGCTGTCAGTGGCCATCTTTGTTTACATAGAGTTATATAATGAAAACTTGTAGCGACTACTCCTCTGAAACTACTTGACGGATTTTCATGAAACTTCACAGGAATGTTGCTCTTGATGTCTAATTGATCCTAGCAAAATTTCAGGTCGGTTGGAAATTCAAGATGGCCACCACAGCTAAAAATAGATTTTCAAAAAAACAGTTTGTAGCGACTACTTCCTGAAATCAAAATCGATCAGTAGAGCTTCAAGGTCATTGACCTCTTGTTATTTTCACTTTATTTATTATAATATATCCCTCTTTCCTATGTGATAAAGTATAGGACATTGACCTTTTTCATAACTTTCAAATCAACCCCTTGTAGTTCTCTTGCAAGAATAGCGCCATTGCTTATTCAGACAGAGGGGTAAAATGCCCACATATTTTTGTTCATTTGGTCATTTTTGTCATTAAAGTTAATCATCCCTGTATTTCATGCTGCTTGAGTGGTGGCAGAAAACAGTGATTGTGGCTCCAGCCAAAATGGGGTGTTTACAACAGAATTTGCTGCAACTCTGCAGTTCAACAGGTATGAAGGTTTTTAGGCCCATTTTGCATATACTGAACAAAAAACGAAACTTCTGCATTTTAAGCTGTGATTTGCATCTAGGGCTGACTTTGTTACACTTTGTACACCAACACCAATCTAGATAAAATTTCATCATTTTATACTTATTACTCAATCATTCTGATCAATATTAATAATCATCAAAAACCAGAGTTGGTGTGTTGCTGCTAAAACATGTTTTATTCAAATTGCGAAATCACTATATTTGTATTATAAAGGGAGATAATCTGAAAATATTCATTCTTAAAAGCTGTATGGCGCAAAAGTAAGTGAACAGGTCAGCTTACTTTCTCCGTCTTTTTGGTGCTGGGGTTATCTTCTGTTTATTTCAATAGAACAAAATTGTGTTAACCACAACACCTGGAAATGCTGTTTAAACCAAAACAAGGGGAATAACTGTGCGTACAGGTTTGATTCAAGGAAAATTGTTTTCATGACAGTGCTGACCTTTTAACAAAGGTATTAACATATAAGACCAAACAAAACATATTTTCATTGCGTCTACATGTACGGGTAAAGTTGCGGAAGTTTCGTTTTTTGTTGAGTATATTTTTATGTCGATGTAAGTGGAGTGTGGGCCTGAAATGTTCATTCCTGTTGGCACCATATAGCCTTTTGTGTTGGTGCACTGTAAACTCAAAGTCTATTTCATTGTGTATTGAAATGTATTGAACTGGTCAATTCAGTGGATAATGGCAGATACTCACTTTCCCTGTTTAGTGCACATTGAATTAATACATTGTAATAAGAATTATTTTACCTAGGTCACATTCTTTAAAGGGATACTGTCCGTAAGTAAGCTGATATTGAGCATAACCAAATAACTGTCTGGTTTTTATTCAGTGAAATGTATACATCAAAACATGAGCATAGACCCAAATAAGTCTGTAGTAATATATTTGTGAGTTTGAAAAAAAAATTGTATTTATTGTTTGTATAACTATAGCCTTGTGGCCAGTAATACGGCGCACCTAAGACTTCACGGTACTGTAAAATACTCAAAACTATTAAAGCTTTTACCAAATTACAATAAACAAGTAAAACAAACATTCCTTTAAAAGTTCCAACGGTTTATATTGCGAAACAATCGCATACTTACTTGTAAACAAACCAGCGATAGCAGAACCCCTCACCTCAATATGTTGTGTAGACGTCCGGTAATATGGCGCATATATGACGTCAGCGATACGTAGCGTGTAAACAGGTGCTTGTCTATTACGTGCGACACATTTAATTGGTATACCCATTTAAACTTTCGTGCGCAGTGGTTTATATGTATTTTTAAAATATAGCAATGCACACAAAAAATTGAAATATGAAGCCCTGTCAGAAATTAATAGAGAGGAAACGGTTAGCGATTGACATATCACCCACCAAATTCCAAACTGTTTTTATTAGATTAAAAAAAAATGTAATTGATTTTGCTAGATTAGTTTAAAATGTGTTAATCCCTCGCATCCAAGATCACCCATGTATTTTTTCAAATATATATAATTTGCAAATGTTAGAAATGCCAATAAATCATTCAGTTTGTTGTATACGAGTTATTTATTAGTTACGACAGTGAGATTACACGTTGGACAGATAAATGGCTGTCCGGCTTGAAGTTTTTTGATAGTGCAACAAAATTCTAAATGAACCCATCCCTGACATCGATCACATTGGCCCCATTGAATGAATTTTATGTTTTTTCTAAGCTTGAATGCTGCTGGTGTCCACTGATTACATACGCAGCAAACTTCGTTGTCAACATCATCATCAGTGAGCTGGCTTTCGTCGTCGTTGTTGTTGTTTTTGTTTGGAACTCCACTTGGTCCAGGTTGCTGACTTGTCATTTCAACACATGGCCTTTTGCTGACTTTATTTTCTTGGACTTTCTTTTCCTTTGGCCTTTTGTTTGACACTGCTTTTGTTGTCTGAGTTGTTTTTGTCTTCTCGTTGACATCATTTCTTTCTTTAACAAGGTTATAAAATGTTATAAAATGTGTCACTTGTTATGGCCTTTCCACACTTGGGGATGAAAAGTCGTCTTGATGGTATCTTTTCTTTTTGATCCATCGTTTTTAGCTCTACTGGCCAAGGGCCAGCAGAGCTTATGGGATGGTGTGTCCGGGATGTGTATGGGATGATGATCTTCCGTCGTCCGTCCGTCGTCCGTCCGTTAACTTTTGCTTGTGTACACTCTAGAGGCCACATTTCTGATGCAATCATCATGAAACTTTGTCAGAATGTTTGTCTCAATGAAATCTCGGTCAAGTTCGAAAATGGGTCATGTGGGGTCAAAAACTAGGTCACTAGGTCAAATATTGGAAAAACCTTGTGTACACTCTAAAGGCCATATTTTTGACCCGAGCTTGATGCAACTTTGTCAGAATGTTTGTCTTAATTATATCTTGGTCAAGTTTGAAAATGGGTCACATGGGGTTAAAAACTAGGTCACTAGGTCAAATACTTGAAAAACCTTGTGTACACTCTAGAAGCCGTATTTCTGACCCAATCTTGATGAAACTTTGTCAAAATGTTTGTCTTAATTATATCTTGGTCAAGTTCAAAAATGGGTCACATGGTGTTAAAAACTAGGTCACTAGGTCAAACTTTGGAAAAACCGTGTGTACACTCTAGAGGCCATATTTTTGACCTGATCTTGATGAAACTTTGTCAGAATGTTTGTCTTAATGAAATCTCGGTCAAGTTCAAAAATGGGTCATGTGGGGTCAAAACTAGGTCACTAGGTCAAATACTTGAAAAAAATTGTGTACACTCTAGAGGTCATATTTGTTACCCAATCTTGATGAAACTTTGTCAAATTGTTTATCTTAATTATATCTTGATCAAGTTCGAAAATAGGTCACATGAAGTTAAAAACTAGGTCACTAGGTCAAATATTGGAAAAACCTTGTGTACACTCTAGAGGCCATATTTTTGACCCGAGCTTGATGCAACTTTGTCAGAATGTTTATCTTAATTGTTTGTCTCAATGAAATCTCGGTCAAGTTCGAAAATGGGTCATCTGGGATCAAAAACTAGGTCACTAGGTCAAATATTGGAAAAACCTTGTGTACACTCTAGAGGCCATATTGTTGACCCGAGCTTGTTGCAACTTTGTCAGAATGTTTGTCTTAATTATATCTTGGTCAAGTTTGAAAATGGGTCACATGGGGTTAAAAACTAGGTCACTAGGTCAAATACTTGAAAAACCTTGTGTACACTCTAGAAGCCGTATTTCTGACCCAATCTTAATGAAACTTTGTCAAAATGTTTGTCTTAATTATATCTTGGTCAAGTTCAAAAACGAGTCACATGGTGTTAAAAACTAGGTCACTAGGTCAAATATTGGAAAAACCTTGTGTACACTCTAGAGGCCATATTTTTGACCCGAGCTTGATGCAACTTTGTCAGAATGTTTGTCTTAATTATATCTTGGTCAAGTTTGAAAATGGGTCACATGGGGTTAAAAACTAGGTCACTAGGTCAAACTTTGGAAAAAACGTGTGTACACTCTAGAGGCCATATGTTTGACCCGATCTTGATGAAACTTTGTCAGAATGTTTGTCTTAATTATATCTTAATTATATCTCAATGAAATCGCGGTCAAGTTCAAAAATGGGTCATGTGGGGTCAAAAACTAGGTCACTAGGTCAAATACTTGAAAAAACTTGTGTACACTCTAGAGGTCATATTTATTACCCAATCTTGATGAAATTTTGTCAAATTGTTTATCTTAATTATATCTTGATCAAGTTCGGAAATGGGTCACATGAAGTTAAAAACTAGGTCACTAGGTCAAATTTTGGAAAAACCTTGTGTACACTCTAGAGGCCATATTTTTGACCCGAGCTTGATGCAACTTTGTCAGAATGTTTTTCTTAATTATATCTTGGTCAAGGTTGAAAATGGGTCACATGGGGTTAAAAACTAGGTCACTAGGTCAAATATTGGAAAAACCTTGTGTACACTCTTTGTCAAAATGTTTGTTTTAATTATATCTTGATCAAGTTCAAAAATGGGTCACATGGTGTTAAAAACTAGGTCACTAGGTCAAACTTTGGAAAAACCGTGTGTACACTCTAGAGGCCATATTTTTGACCCGATCTTGATGCAATTTTGTCAGAATATTTGTCTCAATTATAGCTTGCTAAAGTTCGAAAATGGGTCACACAGGGTCACACAGGGTCAAAAACTAGGTCACTAGTACACTCTAGAGGCCATATTTCTCACCCGATCTTGATGAAACTTTGTCGAAATGTTGTCTTAATTATATTTTGGTCAAGTTCGAAAAACTAGGTCACTAGGTCAAATACTTGAAAAACCTTGTGTACACTCTAGACACCATGTAGTACGACTCGATTCATCAATGGTATAACAGCCAGTAGAGCGTTCACAGGCCCTCTTGGGCCTCTTGTTGTTGGAGTCTCTTCTGGCTTTTGGAGGTTTACCTGCGTTTCTTTTTCAACCAACAGTTTCTTAACCTTTTGATGGTCTAGTCTCGCCTTGCGTGACAGGTGGTTGGTGTTTTCATCCTTTTCTTCAGTTTTCTTTGGTAGATTTGAAATAACATTCTTAGGGTTGAAGGGATAGATGCCCGCTTTCCTAAATGCTCCCTGTAAGTTTGACGGTGTCATGGCCTTATCGTAGCTTTTACCGATCAGTTCTGGCAGTTGGTATCTAGTGATGACATTGTTGATGTTGTTGTTAACATATTGGTGACAAAGAGAACTAAATGTTCTCTTAAAAGGACTGAAGATTCCAACATCTAGAGGTTGCAAAATATGACTGCTATGAGGAGGTAGTACAAATATGTGAATACCTGCAGCCCTGGCCTCGGAAAGAATGTCCAATGTCATATGGGTCAGGTGTCCATCATACAGTACTATTGCGGGTGGGGTAACATAACGTAAAAAATGATTTTTAAAAAAGTCAAGAAATGTTTCGCTGTTGGACCATCCTGATTGAGTTGCCGTGTATTTTGTATCAGGGAGACCACCAGAAACCAACTCTTCACACAGTCGTTGTCCTTTGTAAATGACATATGGGGGTAACCTATGACCTATTGCATTTCCACAAGCAATGACTGTGGTTGTGGGAGATTTTCCATTGGTAACAGCATTCACACGGGTGTAGCGAGAGGCCAAAATTTTTGGTGGGTTGTGATCACAAGTGATTCCTGATTCATCAACATTCCATATGCGTGAAGGTTGATCAAAGAGATCATGTTGAACCAAAGTGTTACGGAGTTCAGAGTAATACGACTGAATAGTTGTAGGTGACACACTTATGGCTCTGATTCGCTGAAGTTTTTGGGGTTTTATCATTTTCATATTGGGAAAACGTGAAAGAAAACCATAGAACCAGTGTTTGGAAGGTTTTTCATTCTTGAATGACTCTTGTACACCTAATGTTTTTGACATTTCTAGAGCCAAATCTATCGCCTGCCATTTAGTATACCCATAGCCCATTTGTGCCATAAAGGCACAGTGATCTGACAATGTTTTCTCAT
Source organism: Cyrtodaria siliqua (assembly GCA_037043455.1). Classification (NCBI taxonomy): domain Eukaryota; kingdom Metazoa; phylum Mollusca; class Bivalvia; order Adapedonta; family Hiatellidae; genus Cyrtodaria; species Cyrtodaria siliqua. Next base: position 170,205 of record JAWPHD010003743.1, on the reverse strand, counting down.
GGTCATGTGAAAACACGGGGGGCCTACCCAATGATGGATTTACTTTAAATTTTCCATTTAATTTATTGCGCAATGTTGTCTCAGGTATACCAAATTCACGGGCCACTTTCCTTACGGATGCATTTTTATTGTCTTTTGAAAACTCCACCGCCGCAAACACAGCCTCACTGGAGTAGGTACGTCTTTTTGACATGTTTTGTAGCCTGAAATTAAAAAGCACCTGTTGTTTAACAGTCAACGATTTTTGTTTGTAATGGTTTATTGGGGTGAGTGCAAATAAAGTATGCAGGCGTAATATGTATAGAGCGCATCTGACGCAATGTTGATTATTTTAATCACCGGCGTTGTTGTGTACAGCTTCCAAACGGAGGACAGAGGAAGAATGAAATCGTTTTCTTTCAGTTAAAAAAGGCATTATAGGGGTTTATGTACCTACCAATGGGCTGAGTTTGCGTAGGAATCCTTTCTTTATCTTGAGTTTGGACGTAGTGCATATATTTTTAGTGTTTTTGACTGCCGTTGTTTACCTTTCCGTCTTCTGGATTTGACGTCAGAACGACTTTCATCCGACAGGTGCTCTAAAAACGTCACGAAATCACGTCATTTTGCACGCGTTTGCAACGTCATTTAATTATTGCGCCATATTACCGGCCGCGCCATAATACCGGAATCAATGATACTGACAGTTTCTGCTGATCAAGCGCATTAGGTTTTCTACATAGTATGTATTGCGTAACATCAATGGCCCGTCTCTGTTGGTAGCGCTCTCGACTATTGCGCTCTCACTATTATTACCCTCGAGTGTAATTTTAGCTTGGTCTTGAGTTCAAACTCACGAAGAGGTACTCTTTTTTTGTACCGCTGAATTCCGTCAAATAATCTTGCTTTTATTTAGTAAATATTCAATAATGATAAGTGTTTAATGTTTGTCGCCGTAACTATTTTGTGTTTTATAAGCTAAATTTTACGGACATTGTCCCTTTAAGTTGATGTTAAAAGTGATTTTAATGTAAATAAACAAATAAAGAGGAATTATCTTTTGACAGAAACTGTTGTTCTTGTTTTATTTTCCATTACCAATACCACATAATGGTACATATATACTATTTTCCACCTACTCTCTGTCAAATGATGCAGTTGGGACTGGTAACAATAAAGGATATTTAAATACCATGTAATAATACTATACAGCTGGTATTTACCCCGGCGAAACAAAGTGGTGGGGTATGCTGGAGGCAGTCTGTCCGTCAAGTAACACACAGTTATACTGGGACAGTCAAGCTCCACGCTTAGAAGTATGCTGGGAGAGTCGAGCAAAACACTTAGAGATATACTGGGACAGTCAAGCTCCACGCTTAGAAGTATGCTGGGAGAGTCGAGCAAAACACTTAGAGATATACTGGGACAGTCAAGCACCACACTTAAGAGTTATGCTGGGACTGTTAAGCATCACAGTTATACTGGGACAGTCAAGACACGCATCATTGTACTGGGACAGTCAAGCAACTCACTTAGTTTTATATTAGGACAGTCAATCAGCACACTTAGAGTTATGGACAGTCAAGTAACACATAGTTATATTGGGACAGTCAAATACCACACAATAGTTACGAGGTAGCAGTCAAGCACCACATTTACAGTTATGCTGGGACAGTCAATTAACACACCGAGTCATACTTGGACAGTCAGGTAACAAAGTTATACTGGGACAGTCCAGCAGCACACTTAATTATATTGGGACGGTCGAGCAACACACTTAAAAGTTATACTGAGACAGTCAAGCAACACACTCAATAATACTGGGACAGTCGAGCAACACAGTTAGACAGTCAAGTAACAGACTTATACTGGGACAGTCAAGCAACACTCTTAGTTATATTGGGACAGTCAAGCAACACACTTAGTTACATTGGGACAGTCGAACAACACACTTATGCTAGGACAGTCAAGTTACACACTTAGAGTTATATTGGGACAATCAAGCAACACATAGCCATACTGGGACAGTCGGTTGAGCAACACAATTATACTGGGACAGTCAAGTAACATACTTAGTTGTACTGGGAGAGTCAAATAACAAGCTTAGTTATACTGAGACAGTCAAGCAACATACTTAATTATACTGGGACAGTCAAGAAACACACTTATAGTTATACTGGGACAGTCAAGCAACACACTTAGTTATACAGGGAAAGTCAAGCAACACAGAGTTATACTGGGACAGTCGAGCAACATAAAGTTATACTGGGACAGTCAAGCAACACAGAGTTATACTGGGACTGTCCAGCAACACAGAGTTATACTGGGACAGTCAAGCAACACACTTAATAGTTATGCTGGGACAGTCAAGCAACACACTTATTTATACTGGGACAGTCAAGCAACACACTTAATAGTCATACTGAAACAGTCAAGCAACACAGTTATACTGGGACAGTCAAGTTACACACTTAGTTATACTGGGACAATCAAGCAGCTCACTTCAAATTATACTGGAACAGTCAATCAGCAAACTTGGAGCTATAGAAGGACAGTCAAGCAATGCACTTAGAATTATACTGGGACAGTCAAGCAACACACTTATTTATATCGTGACAATTAAGTAACAAACCTAAGAGTTATACTGGGACAGTCGGGCAACAAACTTAAGAGTTATACTGGGACAATCAAACAACCCACTTAGTTATACTGCGACAGTCAAGCAACACACTTAAAGTTATACTGGGACAGTCAAGCAGCACAGAGTTATACTGGGACAGTCAAGCAACCCAGAGTTATACTGGGACAGTCAAGCAACACACTTAGTTATACTGCAACAGTCAAGCAACACACTTAAAGTTATACTGGGACAGTCAAGCAACACAGAGTTATACTGGGACTGTCAAGCAACACAGAGTTATACTGGGACAGTCAAGCAACACACTTAGAGTTATACTGGGACTGTCAAGCAACACAGAGTTATACTGGGACAGTCAAGCAACACACTTAGAGTTATACTGGGACAGTCAAGCAACACACTGAATAGTTACGCTGGGACAGTCAAGCTACAGACGTATGAGTTATATTGGGACAGTCAAGCAACACATACTTATACTGGGACAGTCAAGCAACACATACTTATACTGGAACAGTCAAGCTATACAGTTGTACTGGGACAGTCAAGTTACACACTTAGTTATACTGAGACAGTCAAGCAGCTCACTTCAAGTTATACTGGAACAGTCAATCAGCACACTTGGAGCTATACAAGGTCAGTCAATCAATGCATTTAGAATTATACTGAGACAGTCAAGCAACACACTTAAGAGTTATACTGCGACAGTCAAGCTACACGTAGAGCCTGAGGTGTGGGACAGTCAAGCAATTTACTCAGAAGTATACTGGGACAGTCAAGCAACACACTTACAGTTATACTGGGACTATCAAGTAACACACTTAGAGTTATATTGGGACAGTCAAGAGTCAAGCAAATACTTAGAGCTATACTGGGACTGTCCAGCAACACACTTACATTTATACTGGGACGGTCAAGTAACACACCTAGTTATACTGGAATAGTCAAGCAAACATCTTAGAGTTACGGAACATCCAAGCACCACACTTAGAGCTATACTGGGACTGTCAAGCATCACACTTTAGAGTTATATTGGGACTGTCAAGTAACACACTTAGAGTTATACTGGGACAGTCAAGCCCCACACTTAGAGTTATACCGGGACTGTCAAACATCACACTTAAGAGTTATACTGGGACAGTTAAGCACCACACTGGATTTATACTGGGACTGGAAAGTAACACACTTAGAGTTATACTGGGACTGTCAAGCAACACACCATGAGTTATACTAGGACAGTCCAGCAACCCACTTAGTTATACTGGGAGATTCAAGTAACACACTTATACTGGGACAGTCAAGTAACACACTTATAGTTATACTGGGACAGTCAAGCACTTTGTCAAGTAACACACTTATACTGAGATGGTCAATCATCACACTTAGTTATCCAGGAACATTCAAATAACAATCCTAGGCCGGAACAGCCAAACACAACACTTCGAGTTTACTGAGACGGTCAAGTAAGAGTTTTACTGAGACTGTCAAACAACACACTTGGAGTTGTACTGGGACCGTCAAATAAGAGTTATACTGGGACTGTCGATCAGCACACTCAAGATTTATACTGAGGCAGTCCAGACACACACTTAGCATTGTACTGGGACAGTCAATCAGCACACTTAGAGTTATGGACAGTCAAGAAACACAGAGATATACTGGGACAGTAAAATAAAACACTTAAAAGAGTTATGAAGGGACAGTCAAGCACCACATGTACAGTTATACTGGGACAATCAAGTACCACACTTAAGAGTTATATTGGGACAGTCAACCAACACATTTATACTGGGACAGTCAAGAAACATAGAGTTATATTAGAACAGTCAAGCAACACACTAAGAGTTATACAGGGACAGTCAAGCTACACTTAGAGTTATGCTGGGACAGTCAAGCACCACACTTAGAGTTATACTGGAGAATTCAAGTAACGCACGTAGAGCTATACTGGGACAATCAAGTAAAACACTTAGAGTTATACTGAGACAGTCAATAAACATGGAGTTGTACCGGGACAGTCAAGCTACACACGAATTATGCTGGGACAGTCAAGAAACATAGAATTGTACTGGAACAGTCGAGCAACACACTAATAGTTATACCGGGACAGTCAAGCTGCACACGAGTTATGCTTGGACAGTCAAGTAACACAGAATTATACTGGGACAGTCAAGCAACTCAATAGTTTTGCTGGGACAGTCAAGTAATACACTGAGTTATACTGGACTGTCAAGCATCACGTTTAGAGTTGTACTAGCTTGGACAGTCAAGCACCACACTTAGTTATACTGGGACTGTCAAGCACCACACTTATAGTTATACTGGGACTGTCAAGCAACACACTTAGTTATACTTGGACAGCCAAGTAACACACTTTGAGTTATACTGGGACTGTCAAGCACCACAGTTAGAGTTATACTAGGACTGTCAAGCAACTCACTTAGTTATACTGAGACTGTCAAGTAACACAGAGTTATACCGGGACTGTCAAGCAACACATTTAAAGTTATGCTGGGACAGTCAAGTAACACAGAATTATACTGGGGCAGTCAAGTAACACAATTAGAGTTATACAAGGACAGTCAAGCAACTCACTTAGTTATACTGAGACAGTCAAGTCACACAGAGTTATACTGGGACTGTCAAGCAACACATTTAGAGTTCTACTAAGACAGTCAAGCAACTCACTTAGTGATACTGAGACTGTCAAGTAACACAGAGTTATACTGGGACTGTCAAGCAACACACTTACAGTTATACTGGGTCAGTCAAGTAACACACGTATAGTTATATTGGGACAGCCAAGCAACACACTTAAGAGTTGTACTGGGACAGTCAAGCAACACACTTAAGAGTTGTACTGGGACAGTCAAGTAACACACTTAAGAGTTATACTGGGACAGCCAAGCAACACACTTAAGAGTTGTACTGGGACAGTCAAGTAACACACTTATACTGAGATATTCAATCATCACACTTAGTTATCCTGAACATTCAAATAACAATCTTAAGAGTTATGCTGGAACAGCCAAGCACCACACTTCGAGTTATACTGAGACTGTCAAACAACACACTTGGAGTTGTACTGTGACAATCAAGTAAAAGTTATACTGGGACTGTCGATCAGCACACTCAAGATTTATACTGAGGCAGTCCAGACACACAGTTAGCATTGTACTGGGACAGTCAATAAGCACACTTAGAGCTATGGACAGTCAAGTAACACAGAGTTATACTGGGACAGTCAAATAAAACACTTAAAGACTTATGAAGGGACAGTCAAGCACCATATTTAGAGTTATACTGGGGCAGTCAAGTAACACACGTAGAGTTATACTGGGACAATCAAGTAACGCACGTATAGTTATATTCGGACAGTCAACCAACACACTTATACTGGGACAGTCAAGTAACACACGTAGAGTTATACTGGGATAATCAAGTAAGACACTTAGAGTTATATTGGGACAGTCAAGTAACATAAAGGTGTACTGGGACAGCCAAGCAACACACTAAGAGTTATACCGGGACAGTCAAGCTACACACGAGTTATGCTGGGACAGTCAAGTAACACAGAATTATACTGGGACAGTCAAGCAACTCAATAGTTATGATGGGACAGTCAAGTAACACACTGAGTTATAATGGGCTTTCAAGCATCACGTTTAGAGTTGTACTAGCTGGGACAGTCAAGCCCCACACTTAGTTATACTGGGACTGTCAAGCACCACAGTTAGAGTTATACTGGGACTGTCAAGCAACACACTTAGTTATACTTGGACAGTCAAGTGACACACTTTGAGTTATACTGGGACTGTCAAGCACCACAGTTAGAGTTATACTAGGACTGTCCAGGAATTCACTTAGTTATACTGAGACTGTCAAGTAACACAGAATTATACCGGGACTGTCAAGCAACACACTGAGAGTTATGCTAGGACAGTCAAACAACTCAGTTATACTGAGACAGTCAAGTAACACAGAGTTATACTGGGTCAGTCAAGTAACACACGTATAGTTATACTGGGACAGTCAAGCTACACACTTAGAGTTATACTGGGACAGCCAAGCAACACACTTAAGAGTTGTACTGGGACAGTCAAGTAACACACTTATACTGTGATATTCAATCATCACACTTAGTTATCCTGGAACATTCCAATAACACTCTTAGAGTTATGCTGGAACAGCCAAGCACCAATTTTCGAGTTATACGGAGACTGTCAAACAACACACTTGTAGTTGTACTGTGACCATCAAGTAAAAGTTATACTGGGACTGTCGATCAGCACACTCAAGATTTATACTGAGGCAGTCCAGACACACACTTAGCATTGTACTGGGACAGTCAATCAGCACACTTAGAGCTATGGACAGTCAAGTAACACAGGGTTATACTGGGACAGTCAAATAAAACACTTAAAGAGTTATGAAGGGACAGTCAAGCACCACATTTAGAGTTATGCTGGGGTAGGCAAGTAACACACGTAGAGTTATACTGGGACAATCAAGTAACACACGTATAGTTATATTGGGACAGTCAACCAACACACTTATGCTGGGACAGGCAAGAAACACACTAAGAATTACACCGGGGCAGTCAAGCTACACTTAGATTTATACTGGGGCAGTCAAGTAACACACGTAGAGTTATACTGGGATAATCAAGTAAGACACTTAAGAGTTATATTGGGACAGTCAAGTAACATAAAGGTGTACTGGGACAGCCAAGCAACAGACTAAGAGTTATACCGGGACAGTCAAGCTGCACACGAGTTATGCTGGGACAGTCAAGAAACAGAGTTGTACTGGAACAGTCAAGCAACACACTAATAGTTATACCGGGACAGTCAAGTAACACAGAATTATACTGGGACAGTCAAGCAACTCCTCAATAGTTATGATGGGACAGTCAAGTAACACACTGAGTTATAATGGGCTGTCAAGCATCACGTTTAGCGTTGTACTAGCTGGGACAGTCAAGCCCCACACTTAGTTATACTGGGACTGTCAAGCACCACACTTAAGAGTTATCCTGGGACTGTCAAGCAACACACTTAGTTATACTTGGACAGTCAAGTAACACACTTTGAGTTATACTGGACTGTCAAGCACCACAGTTAGAGCTATACTAGGACTGTCCAGCAATTCACTTAGTTATACTGAGACTGTCAAGTAACACGGAATTATACCGGGACTGTCAAGCAACACACTGAGAGTTATGCTAGGGCAGTCAAACAACTCAGTTATACTGGGTCAGTCAAGTAACACACGTATAGTTATACTGGGACAGTCAAGCTACACACTTAAGAGTTGTACTGGGACAGTCAAGTAACACACTTAAGAGTTGTACTGGGACAGTCAAGTAACACACTTATACTGAGATATTCAATCATCATACTTAGTTATCCTGGAACATTCAAATAACAATCTTAGAGTTATGCTGGAACTGCCAAGCACCAATTTTCCAGTTATACTGAGACTGTCAAACAACACACTTGGAGTTGTACTGTGACCATCAAGTAAAAGTTATACTGGGACTGTCGATCAGCACACTCAAGAATTATACTGAGGTAGTCCAGACACACAGTTAGCATTGTACTGGGACAGTCAATAAGCACACTTAGAGCTATGGACAGTCAAGTAACACAGAGTTATACTGGGACAGTCAAATAAAACACTTAAAGAGTTATGAAGGGACAGTCAAGCAACACATTTAGAGTTATGCTGGGGCAGGCAAGTAACACACGTAGAGTTATACTGGGACAATCAAGTATCACACGTATAGTTATATTGGGACAGTCAACCAACACAATTATACTGGGACAGGCAAGACACGCACTTAGTTATACTGGGACTGTGAAGCACAACACGAGTTATACTGGGACTGTCAAGTAACACAGAATTATACCGGGACTGTCAAGCAACACACTTAGAGTTATACTAGAACAGTCTAGCATCTCACTTAGTTATACTAAGACAGTCAAGTAACACAGAGTTATGCTGGGACTGTCAAGCAACACATTTAGAGTTATACTGGGGCAGTCAAATAAAACACTTAAAGAGTTATGAAGGGACAGTCAAGCACCACATTTAGAGTTATGCTGGGGCAGTCAAGTAACACACGCAGAGTTATACTGGGATAAACAAGTAACACACTTATAGTTATATTGGGACAGTCAACTAACACACTTATACTGGGACAGTCAAGAAACACACTAAGAATTATACCGGGACAGTCAAGCTACCTTACAGTTATACTGGGACTGTCAAGTAACACACTTAGAGTTATATTGGGACTGTCAAGCAACACACTTATTTATACTGGGACAGTCAAGTAACACATGGGACATGGGACAGTCAAGTAACACAGAGTTATACTTGGACTGTCAAGCAACACACTTAGAAATATACTGGGTCAGTCAAGTAACATACGTAGAGTTATACTGGGACAGTCAAGTAAAACACGTAGAGTTATACTTGGACAATCAAGTAACACACTTAGAGTTATATTGGGACAGTCAACCAACACACTTATACTGGGACAGTCAAGAAACACACTAAGAATTATACCGGGACAGTCAAGCAACATACTTATAGTTATACTGGGACAGTCAAGCAACACACTTAGAGTTATACTGGGACAGTCAATCATCACACTTAGTTATCCTGGAACATTCAAATAACAATCTTAGAGTTATTTTGGAACAGCCAAGCACCACACTTCGAGTTATACTGAGACAGTCAAGTAACACATAGTTATACTGGGACTGTCAAACAACACACTTAGAGTTGTACTGGGGCAGTCGATCAGCACACTCCAGATTTAACACACTTATAGTTATACTGGGACAGTCAAGTAAAACACTTATACTGAGACAGTCAATCATCACACTTAGTTATCCTGGAAATATTCAAATAACAATCTTAGAGTTCTGCTGGGACAGTCAAGCACCACACTTAAGAGTTATGCTGGGGCAGTCAAGTAACACACGTACAGTTATACTGGGACAATTAAGTAACACACTTCGAGTTATATTTGGACACAATTATACTGGGACAGTCAAGCAACACACTAAGAGTTATACCGGGACAGTCAAGCTACACACGAGTTATGATGGGACAGTCAAGCAACACATTAAGAGTTATACTGGGACAATCAAGCAACACACTAAGACTTATACCGGGACAGTCAAGCTACACACGAGTTATGCTGGGACAGTCAAGCAACACACTTAATAGTTATGCTTGGACAGTCAAGCTACACACGAGTTAAACTGGGACAGTCAAGCAACACACTAAGAGTTATACTGGGACAGTCAAGCAACATACTAAGAGTCATACCGGGGCAGTCAAGCTACACACGAGTTATGCTGGGACAGTCAAGCAACACACTTAATAGTTATGCTGGGACAGTCAAGTAACACATAGTTATACTGGGTCTGTCAAGCAACACACTTATACTGGGCAGTCAAGCAACACGCTTAGAGTTGTACTAGCTGGGACAGTCAAGCTACACACTTCTAGGTGTACTGGGACAGTCGAGCAATCGAATTCACTTAGAGTAATATTTGGAGGACGAGTTTACTTGTTGGCCCCCTGCTATATTTAGGGTTGAAAAAAAGGACTACCTGGCCCCCAGAATAACTTTTTTAGTGTTTATCAGATATGATAATACTATATGTCATTGGAAAGCTTAGAATATGTACTTTCCAAAACACTGAAAATATTTAAGTTTAGATGCGAAATAAGTGAATTATTTAATGCAACACACATACCCATCAGAATCATAAAATTGCCATATTTTGATCGCTAAAAACACATGGCCCCCTCTCGGAATTATTTAATACAGCTTTGATCGGTAATAACTTTGTATATTTATTTAGCTGAAGATAACCACTTTCTAAAACTGTAAGAATAATTTAAATCGTATAAAAATTGGCAAAGTTATAAGTCGCTGTACATATACATGTGAAATCTATTTTTTTTAGCCGCAATATTTTGGTTCGGACCACCTGGCACCCCTAAATATTTTTATGAATTACTTCACCGATAATGTTTGTGTTTATATATTCTTAAAGCTTATGCTGTGCTCTTTATTTAGAGTTAAAAATTACTAAATTCCTTGTATAAATGACAAAGTTATATTCTTTTGAATATTGCTAATTATTTTACCGATGTCTGCTGACAGTTTTTCATGCTATCAAACTATTAGTACATGAATCAACTATTTATTACTGTACTGCTTTAAATATATGTATACTTTTATTATTTTATTACTTTACTATTTTGGTATTCTGATATGTTTTTGTATAGTTGTATAGTGAATTAACATGGGAACATGGTCTATACTGAGATCAAACAGAATATTAAATTAAGACGAGTTAAGACCTTTATTTTGTGTGTAGCAATTATCACTGATTATAGAGATCATAGTAAAACCGAAATAATAAAATGCAAATGTTCAAAGATTTAAGTAAGTGTTAAGTTTGTAGCAGTTTTCAAGCAATTCTTAAGGTAAATTGTATATGCAATAAAACTCTAATTTGCTGAATTAAAAAATTCAAAGTTTAAACTATATTGTTTGTAGCATGTGTAATTGATTGTTTATAGCACCGTATGCGACCATGAGATATAACATCTTCAAATTGGTGATGCAATTCATTTCAGTTTTGAAATTCATATATACCGTTGCAATCACTGTGTTTTTATGGATTAATCGTGATTAATATATTTGAAAGTGTACACTTATTACGAAATTAACAATGGCTCTTATAGTTGGACATAGCCAGACCAAGTAGTTGCATCAATATCTTAATAATAAGGACATAGTAGTGAAGTGTTTTTCAGGATACAAGGTTAACGAGATATGGCCTGAGATATCGGATTATGTTGCTGGATTTGATGTAAGTATATAGTGTATTTGTTTGACTGCGATGTGAAGTTAGTTCAAATGAGATAATGCTATTTAAAATATATAGTTTATAGATGGCCAACAATTAATATATTATCTTATGTTAAAGCAATCAAAACATAGTTTCGAACAATTAAATAAATATTTATATTATATACTACGCATACACGTGTCGCACGGGACATTCATGGTGATTTTAAATCGTACAAGCAACAGAAGATATGCTCGGTGGTTATGACAATCAATAATATATTGTAATCAAAGGGTGTCATTAATCCCATCAACAAACTAATGTAGAGTTGCACAGGTGTGATGTTTTAACAACAGATTAAATTGATTTGCAAATACAACATTAAAATCAATGATTGTCACTAACCATAGCAACGAACTAAAAGATTGTTAAAAGGTGCGATATTTTTACAAGTGATTAGATTACACCATTTAAAGACAGTGACTTGAGTGATAAAATTATTTTTTAATTGATTTACACATTGATTATCAAACAATATTTGTCAATGTGCATTTTTTTAATTGATACAATTAATAAGCTAATTTTATTTCACAATTCCAACTTTGTCTTTAAATCACTTCTTTATTTTAAAGAAAGTATGTCATAGCGAATACTTAATTAATTGTATCCGGTAATACATTATTTAAATTATAAGAAATGGATGCACGAACAAATCTAATGATTTAGTGATTTAATATTAAAGGTGATTGCTGTTCACGTTGTGCGAACGACATTCCAAGAGAAACACCTGCTGCAGTGATGAGCAAGATACAGGACTTGGCGGAGTCTATTCATGAAGCCAACCCAAGGTAATTATAAGGATTAAAACCGATACAATCAAGACGTGTCAATAATCCTATCAACACACGGCTTTTTTTATAATAAATAGCAAATGTGCGAAGCAAAGTAATTCAGAAACGACGCGTGTCGTTAATCCTATCAACATAACATAACTTTGGCATTATATTTGGCACAAATGGTATTATATCAATCAATTATAATGTTTGCGCCGAAGAAATATTTGAATTTAAAACTTAACTTTTTCCTATTGAATACTCTAAGATATAATAATTGCATATTTTTTTCTCATTTCAGCGCCACAATCCTTGTTTCGGGTATTTACCTAGAGTGCAGAATTGTTTCCCGGCGGACGTCTTACACAGACGTATTTGGACAAGTTCATTCTGTATGCCGGTATAGTGAACCTGACACTAAGTGAAATTTAGAAGTCTGTCCCATGGATGAAGTATGTTAATTTCGACGGAACGTTTACCCCTAATGCCCACATAACAAATCTCCATAAAACATCCAAATATTATGTTTCCATAAAACATGTTGATTTAGGATATTTTGACTAAAATTTGCATTTTTATGGATACAATTTTACTGAGAGTATATTTGCAAAAAGTAAAATTTCTTTACTGCCATTCTGGCTGGGGGTGGCCACCTTCAGTGAACTATTAGAGGCTGAAAGCATCAGATTATCCCCCAATTTGCTGGTCATTTTTGTGTGTCTCTAAGATAGTTCTTTAAAAAAAGTTAGGTTTTATCATCCATTCGGATATAGGAATAGAGGTTGTAGGCCAAAAGGCTATAATGGAGGCCTATGGGAAATGCAATAGTGGTATATGACCATTGGCGAGATACGAAGACGTGTATTTTCGGGTCAATGATAAACTGACGTAGATACGATAATTAATAATGCTTCAAAGTCATTTGTAAATAAAGTCGGTGATAAAAAATAAAGCATATGTGTTAGGAACATTGTTTTATAGGTTATCAAAAATCGTTCTCATTTCAATGAAAAGGGAGGTAATTTTACTAAGGTACCGAACACCTTATAGTAAAACCACCAATTTCCGCAAGTAAAGGACAGCTTTGTCGCATACAGACCGGATTTAAAGTCGAGTGTCTAAGACTGCTCGTCAGGAGATCACATAAACACTATATATTGCGAGAGATCCTATAGTTCTAGTATGTTCATTGAAAGAAACAAGTCGATACCGGGATAAAACCATTAACCTTGCAGTGAACATAGAACACTCAGGCACAAAGAATCCCTTAGGCAAATATGAATATGTACATAAATTATGGCGTGAGCTCCTCCGGTTTTAATCTGTACATTTAAAGGAACACGACTACCACTGGATAGAACCGTCACATACTTTTCGTAAGCAACTGTCGGGTTGTGATTAAAACATGCGTGAGAGGTACTTGTTTATATGGAGCGCCGTTTTACATTTTAATACCATTCTGAGATATCACGTATTCGAATATGTGAATATGTGATATCAGGTTTCGAATGTGTGATATCATGTATCAAAACGAATATATGATATCACCTATCTGAATGCGTAATATCACATTTCATTTTTCTAAATCAAATAATCGCTCCCTTTCTACACAATCACTCAGGGTTCATTCAACCTGGAACATTTTTTTTACGGCGTGCGTTGAGTCAAAACATTCCCTGTGTTAAGAATTATGTCGCCTTTTGTGTAATCCCAGTGAGATTGCCTTTGAAAAAGATGAGAACCCAGGATTGGGTGCTTTGTTTAAAGGAAGTTTAATCAGTGCACATCAAGCAGAAAGTAAAATTAACAGATATATAAGTATAACACTACAAAAGCCCTCTATCATTGTGTGAAGTTTCATTCCAGTCCCATTAGTAGTTTTTAAGCTTGATGAATTATTGAAAAAATGTTTTAAATTTTTGATGTCAACACTCTAGCACCTTCATTTTTCATCCGATCTTTACCAAACTTTACCAGAGTGTTAATATCTATGAAAGCTCGAACGACTTCAAAACCCAGCGAGATCGAACCAGTAACACCGAAGTTATTGCCTTTGAATTAACGAAAATTGCTAAAGTTTGTCTTGCCAACGCTCTAGCGCCTCCATTTTGCAACCTACTTTTTCCAAACTTTGCCGGATTGTTGATATTGATGAAATCTCGATCAAATTCTAAAACCAGCCAGATCGGACTAGTATATAACACCGAAGCTATGACCCTTGAATTATTGAAAAAAAACTCTAGCACCTTGATTTTTCATCCGATCTTTACCAAACTTTACCAGATTGTTATGATAAGGCCTTCCTTTTTCAATATTTCAGCAAAACTTTGCAGGGATGATCAGGATGTCACCGTGTTCCGGTTGAATGATATGCACTGATCATCCCTGATATCACGTGCTAAAATTGAATTGAGATATCACGTGATATCACCTATTCGAATCTGATATCACCCTTTCAATCCTGAATTTGTGATATCATGTATTTGAATATGTGATATCACCTATTCGAATAGCTTATATCACACATGTGAATAGCTGATAACACAAAACCGTTTTAAAAAGTAAAGTATATATATATATATATATATATACAACATAGTTCTAAGACAACTCGGTCACGGAGGTCTATGGATTTGTTGAAAGTTAAGCAATATTCTGGCAGTGATGGTGCTCATTTTTCGTCAAGAAATCGCGAGTTCAGACCCCCTGCATCGTCGGAACCCACGTTTGATTGATTACGTTATCACTCCATTCTCTGGAGTGATAACGTAATCAATCAACTCCATTCTCTGGAGTGATAACGTAATCAATCAAACGTGGGTTCCGAGACGGACCCCATGAAGCGGTGAATTAGCCCCGGTCTTATGAGGTGCCGTTTTACGTTTTACGTATTCAAATACGTGATATCACCAATTCGAATACATATTACGTATTCAAAATGAATACGTGATTCAAAATGAATACGTGATATCTAGAAAGACCGGAATACACCGGAATACACCGAAATACATATAATATGTAATTAATGGATAATAAATGATTATTTATGATTTAAATAGTGATATATCCACACAGAAGAGTGATTTATGTGTTTGGGGGCTTTTATACGCACACTGGTCACCAATATATACACCTATATAGCAAATATACCTATATAGCAAATACACCTATATAGCAAAACTACATACTTATCTCCCTTGAAGGAAAACATCATAAGCACAAGTTTCTTATTTTTGTTTATGTCCTATGCTTGCATAGACTGGCATAAAAATACAAATAACTATTTAAATATTTTAATAATAAATTTATTACAAGCACATGTAAGCGTATAGATCTATCATAATGTTGTTGTTTAAGAAAATTGACATAAGTCAAAACATTGAGCAATAGTGCATGCGTTCTAAGTACAGATAGCACTAACACACATAAGATGGACGTTCGGACGAAATAATGTAAACATATATGAATAACAGGTTATTATTAAAGAGTAACATACGAATGTTTATTGATAAAAAACCGTTGCATTTGTAAAGTGCTAGTAAGTTGTATAAATTCATAGAAATTGCAAGTAAGTATATAAATTCTTAGATTATAGATATATGTAAAATTACACCGAGTTGACATATTCAACATTAAGCTATACAGCAACATAAATAAAATGTAAAATTTGAAAGTGTATAAACCGATGCAATAGTATAGTTATTTCAATAAAATAATCATTTATTATCCATTAATTACATAAATAATGCCTTTATTATATGTATTTCGGTCTATTCTAGGAACCGGTGTATTCCGGTGATTCGGTGTATTCCGGTCTTTCTAGGAACCGTCTTGGAACGATCTGTGGCATAAAAAGGTTCTAGAGGATGCACCAAACCTCACTCTTGCCCTATTGTAGAACATTTGTTTTTATTAAAATGATTAATTATGATTAAATGATTAATTATGAGGCGAATAGTTTTTATATCATTTGCAGATTAATAGTAATATTTTGAAAATTGCTTTAAAACGAGCAGCTTCACGATGAGATGTTAAATATAATTTCAATTCAATCAGACGGTCATTGCTTGTTCGACTGTTATGTTGCTGGCAAAATAAGATTTATATCAAACAGAAGTTGTTCTCATTGATCAACGGCGAAAAAGGTCAGTTTATATTAACGGATATTAATTGATGACGCTCTCAGGCTTCTTTTTTTTAAATAGTAGAACTCCAACAAAAACATCGCCTTCATCTTCAGGATATACACACAGTTATCTTTAACAAACAGAATTGGCATGGAGCTCGATCTAGTGTATATACAGACTGTAAATGTGTGAGATTTTATCATAAAATTTAAATAAATGTATTTAAGAAAACAATATAATATACTGTCGAAAAATGAGATCAATGTCACGCATGTGGATATTGTGACCTACAAGTCGCATACATCCTTATAGTAGCTTTCAATTATTGCGAGCACTCGTTCGCCATGAATAGCTAATCTAGTTAAGGTTTATATTACCCTTGGACGTCGTTCTTGAGTGCCGCGTCTCCGGTTTTATGACTCCGGATTTTATGTGCCTTCTAAGGCGCAATGGTAATGGTAATGATTATGACTGATATGGATATTTATCCACCATACGTTCCGGATCTCATTAATAATAACGTAGAAATCATGGTTATAAATCATACCTCTGTCATCGTGTTATATAAACTGGGTGAAACATTTGCATTACACAATTTTTTTCACGATACCAGGAGAATGAATTATGTGTGCTTTCTCTAATGTTTTAAAGCACTTTAAACAAAATGTCGTTTATTAAAGTATCTCTGTCGTTTTCGCTAAGGTTTATTTATTATCAATAAACTTAATGTCTGATTATCAGTACCTCGTAATCGCCATTGCTCAACTTCACTATGCTAGATTATGTACTTCTTTAATAAGACGATTAACGAGCACTTTTGTAAATGTAATAATACTGGATTATTATAAACGATGAATATTCTTATTTCAGAAAAGTATTTTTGGAGACGACCGAATATGTATGTTCAAGTTTATGAAATTAATTAATTGAATGCTAGTATAGATTTATTGCTTATTGAAGAAAACAACAACAGATTCTAGTTCCTGCAGGAGTAAATGTTTACATTTATTATAATACTTTTGTCTTTAATAATCTCGCTGGATAAAAAACCTATAGAATACGTTGCTCTGCTCATTTTATCCAACTCGTTTACTCCAGTCAGTAATACATAGTAACTCGCGAATGTAAGATTCTCTGTTAAGGTATACCCAGAAGCCTTGCTATGTAATAAATAGCAGTGCATCTTTATGACATGGACACTTTCTATGGCGTTTATTTATAAATGTGAGGATGAAGGCTACCTTAATGTGCCCTCTTCCTCATACTAAATCTTACATATACGGTATATCCACATCAACAAAGGTAGAAATAAAAGTTCGACAGGAATTATAGCATTCAAGGACAGACAACGAAAAGCACACATCGAAACAAGCAACAAGCGCAATAATAAATAAAAGGCAGGGTATGTGAAATCACAAACAGACAAGGGTTGACAATAGGGCTACCGCCTTGGAACGGTCAGTAGCACAAATTGTTTAACCAGGTTCTATGGTGCAACAAGCATCACTCTTGCCCTATTGTCATCCTAATAAAACGGAACAGTGAAAAGAAAGATATCCCCGCCTTTCATATTCTATATAAAAAAAGGCAGTATTAATAGGCAATATAAACATATAAATATTATGAGCATGTATATATGAATATAAAATCAAAATGCATAGAAAAACACAATGCAAGTACTAAATGAAATGGCAGAAGCCAGAGCAAAAAGAGATTAAAAGCCATTAAGGTTACAAGACAATACTAAAGTGCGTCATAATGTAAATGGGTCAGCGTGGCCAAGTGGTAAAGGGTCCGCATCGCATGCGGGAGTTCGTGGGTTTAATTCCCGCCGGGTCATACCGAAGACTTCATAAAAAATGGTACTAGTAGCTCCCTTGTTTGACGTTCATGATAATAAAGGGTAGTTCTAGGACCGGTCTGTCCGGTGTCATTATAACGTGACTGGGAAGGTTTTAGAACGTGTAGCCCGACCCATTTGCATACTCTGTGAAACAGTGCAATATGTTTAAAACATGTGACTAGGTTGGGTATCATACCGTGTGTCTACAGCGTGGTATTCCAGTGTGGCAGCACTGCTACAAGTAGATGTTAAAGCACACACGCACATACGCACGCACATACACAAACATACATATCAACACTAAAAAGTCGGCCTTAATATAGGATAAACGCCAACCTTGAAGTATTTAGCAATCATAAAAATAGCATCTCGATATATTAAAGGGACACATGGCAATCTTGAGTTGTATGCAGATATTAAAATTTCCTCCTCGATTTACCTATCCTGCGTCATTTTGACTTTAAAACTGCTTGCATATAATTAAATAAAAAATTGAGATATTCAATTTTCTTCACTATTTTACCAAGTTTTTAAATATATTATTGGTGCAATATTATAAAAAGTTTGTAATATGTAAAAATAATTTGCCTTAAACTGTTCTAATAATCAATATTAATGATTGAACAAATGCAAGTTAAGAGAAAAACTAACGGGACGCAGTGAGTTTTTAAAAAATCAAGATTGCCGTGTGTCCCTTTAATAGAGTATGATTATGACTTTAAATCTTTTTCCTTTTTTTTCCCCTTCTGTATTCTACCGTAGCTTTAAATATTAGTATACATGCATTATTGATGCCATATAATCATCAATTAGCTACATGCCAAACCAAATTGCTTTCATCTATTTAAATAGTTATGAATACAGATTTGCCAATATGCAAGTTATGTTGAAACACTAATGAGACCAGTGGCGTAGCTACTTGTACTAATGGAACCAGTGGCGTAGCTACCTGTACTTATGGAACAGTGACGTAGCTACCTGTACTAATGGAACAGTGACGTAGCTACCTGTACGTAGAGTACGCAGCTGCATACACATATATGTCTGCAAAAAAAAGAGCTCCGAAAAGACCAAAATGCAGGGGTTTAAGGGAATACGTTTTCCTATTGAGTTTTTTCAAAACTTAAGGAAATATTACCACACCACAAAGTATTTACAATTCACAAAATACAGGGTGTCCCTGACCCCGCTAGCATACTCTCTAATACTATGCACTTTCAAAACGCTCTAGCTACGCACCTGGGAACGCCTTATTTTAAAGAAAAATCAAGATTGCCGTGGTTCCCTTTAACATTAAATCCCTTTTACACTACGCTTTCTATCTGAGACGTACTCGTTCCCATGCCGTGAACATACATCGCATTATTGATCAATATTCGGTTGAGACACCAATCAATATTCGGCTGAGACACCACTTACATAAAAAGAAATGCGGATAATGTGTTAACATCGGCGAAACAGCTAGTTATCAGCTAAAGGAGTATACAATTTACAGTGTAATATTACCATTTACATGTAATGTAGAAATTAAAAATTCGACATTCTCGTCTGTTCACATGTTTCCGTTGAAATACAAGGATGTCAATAACATTCAAATACTAATTAATGAAATTCTTCTATCCCGGGTTTATTTGTATAAGGCCGAGTGATAGGGTGAACGGTTTACGGCCCACCAAACACATATATTTGACCTCTACAAACAGATATATACACATTGATTTTATCCAATTTGTCGTCCGCCCGCCCGTCGTCCGTTAACGTTTTTTTCATCCGATCTTTTTCAAACTTTACTAGATTGTTGATATCGATGAAAGGTCGTGAGTTCGAAAACTAGCCAGTTCGTACCAGTAACCATGGACTATGTAGATATATGCAGTAACACAGGAGTTATGGCCCTTGATTTCGTTAAATTTGCTATATTTTGCCTCATTAACGCGATAGGGCCTTAATTTTTCATCCGATCGTTTTCGAACTCGTCCATGATTGTATCCATGACCAAAAACAGTTAAAGCCTATTCAGTCAAACAAAACACATCGGACAGATCTTTTTTTCTTTTTTTTTTGGTTATTTGGTGTTTAGCGTATTTCAAGAACATTTTAGGCTATGCCTGATGGTTGTTTTTTAGTTGTAGAGGCAGACCATGCACTCGTATATGAGTAGAATCAGTACGGTATACCTTCCACCATCCGTAAACATCGACACGTTTATACTTACAAGTCGAGATCCCAGTGGTATTCGAACCCACAGCGGTGAGAGGTGAGAAGGTTTCAAACTCAGCATCGCTACCCTCTCCACCACGGAGAAGCTTCTATATGTATGCACTGATGCTAACAAATTGATGCTAACAAACAAAAGTTATACTGATTGATCTTTATTTAAATATAACATGTATAATTACGCGTCGATGTTCTTGCAAAGCAATGTCTCGATAAACTTCAGATCTGGTCTGATAAAAATGGTTTTAACATCTCCATATCCTAAATTAATTCTAAGACTAATTGTATGCATTTTTGTCAACTACGCAAACATCATGAAGATCGACATCTTACACTGGATGGTCACCAAGACATGTACCGGTCGTGGGTTTTGACAATAAATTAATTTTCATACCAAAACAAGTAGAAATAAAAGTCGAACATGAAATGTAGCATTCAAGGACCACAGTCAATCAAAACACAAACAGAAACTAACAATGGAGTCCGCATGTTCTCTACGACACCATTTTATATTAAGAAGCTATTTGTACACTAGGAAAGCCCATGAGGAAATGCCCGTGATTAGACGGTTGAACAATGTGGAACCAGGAGTAAATGTATATGTATACTTTACTCCCTGTTGCAACCTTTTATTTTGCTATGAAAGAGATTTCATCTTGAGTCTTTCACCAGAAACCCAGGAAAATGTTATTGAAGCTTTTAATGACACCTCTCGGTATCTGGATGACATACTGAACATTGACAACCCTTTCTTTCCAACTATGGTTGATAATATTTATCCTATAGAACTTCAGCTTATTAAAGCTAATATATCTGGTAATAATGCTTCTTTTCTTGATTTAGACCTCTCGATTGAAAATGGTGAAATAATTAGCAAAATCTATATGAGAGATGATTTTAATTTTGACGTTGTTAATTACCCCCACTTGGATGGGGATGTTTCCCGAGCAACTTCTTATGGGGTGTATGTGTCTCAACTTATTCGTTTTTCAAGAGCTTGTACTGGAGCTGAGGACTTTAATATTCGTAATCTTTGTATAACTAAAAAGCTACTCAATCAGGGTTACCGTTACCATAAACTTCGTAAAACCTTTGCAAAATTTTATTATCGTAACCCTGATCTTCTTTCCAAATATAAATATCGCCACTATGCTTTCCTCTTTAATTGTACGATGACCGGACAGGCTGTGGACCCTATGATGACGCATATCTAAAGCCCATTGGGTCGGTGGCGTTTGATGTTTGTCTATGATATTTCTTGTCGTGCCCTTAATGGTTTATTCTCTTGTTGCTCTGTCTTCTGCCAAGTCATTGAGTACCTTCATTGTGGCTTTCTAGGCTGTTGTTTTTTTGTATTATATTTACACGAGCATATTTGTGTTTTACTTATATTGCCTATTGATGCTGCCTTGTTGGTTAGAGATTAACCATTTAGTGTTTGTGATGTCGTTTGCTTTTATTGTTACTTTTGCCTTCTTGTTTGTCTGTTTGCATGTTTGTTTCTGTGTTTTGTGGTTGACTGTCCTCCTTGAATGCTACTTTCCCTGTCCGATCTTTTTATATTTCTTTACGATTATGAGCCAGGCTATGTGTCTGAGGATAAAAATACCTCGCATTCGTCAACCGACGAGGACGTTGAACATAAAATAATTGAATTGAATTGGGGTTTTAAGGCGCACTAACACATGAAAGGTTATATGGCGCCTAACAGGAATAAACATGCCAGGCTCGTCCTCCATGTACATTGATATAAAATATTGACAATGGGCCTAGAACCTTCTCACCTGCAGAACTGCAGAGTTGCTGCAAATTCTATTGTAGACACTCCATTTACGCTGGAGCCACGTTTATTGTTTTTCTGCCACTGCTCTAGTGATTTGAGAGAGATGGCAGTTGTATACAAAGTGAGGGTACCAGTGCAGTTTTTTCATCGGGGAGTTTGTTGCGGTGAGTCAGTAAATTTGTAGACCGGCAAGCCAACCAACAAATTTAAAACTCACCGCAACTCCCCTAAAAAAAACACCCACTGGTACCCTCACTTTGTATACTACTTATAAATAATTGATAATAACTTGCTACTTTTTTTTAACCAACCCCAAATAAAACAACTGCATATCGGGTAAACAATATCTTTCAAACCCAACACCATAGATTATTTTGGCCTCAGTTGTTAAACAAAGTTGGAAGGAACAGACCCCAGTTTGTATACTACCCGCAAATAATTGAGCTTGCTACTTTTTTGAGAGAGCGCAACTATTTTGGGTGAATCTACTTTTGGCGACGTTTCCAAATCACACTTTTATGTCTTGAATATCTTTAAACGGTACCCAACTATTTAAATCCTCATTGTAACCCTTCCATTTAATCAATGCTTGTTTATTTTTGTAATCACGTCGTATAACCTTTTCAATTCTGAATATTTCTTGATCAGCTTTTAACATTTCCAATTCATAGAAGCTTCCATCAATGTTTTGGTTGTTCAAATCTTTTATTTTGTACGTCACAGGATTTGTATATTGAATTTCATCAATAACAAATATTTCTTCAGCCCAATTTGGAATATAACCTTTTTCAAACGTTCTTTTATATTTGCTAATTCTAACATTGTCTCCTATTTTGAACTTTGGCAAAGCTTTATTAATTTTCATCTTTCCGTACAAGTTGAAATACACTATTCCTTTATTTTTCTCATCACTGGCCTCAGCCGGTGTCATTTTAATACTCCGATGTTTTGTATTATTGTATTTATCAACCATCGCCTGCAGCACGTCTAAATACGTATTTGTATTGTTTGCTGTAAAATATTTCCACATCCTCTCTTTCAATGTTCTATTAAATTGTTCAATTACTACAGCTTTTCCGAAATTAAACGTGTGATACATTTTAATATTATTATCATCAAGGAATTGCTTAAACGTCTTGTTATAAAACTCCACACCTTGATAAACCCAGAGCAATTTACAGTATCTTCCTGCACTTATAATCTTTTGGAAAGCTTTTGTAATTTCTATACCAGTTTTATTTGGAACAAACATAACCCAAGCAAATTTACTAAATACATCAATAACAGTGAGCAGGTATTTGACACCTTTATTATATTTTGAAAACGATTGCATATAAACCAAATCAGCCGACCATATTTTATCTATTTCATTAACAATCACGCGGCGTTGAGTGAACTTTCTTCGTATAGGTTTACGAAGTTCATCGGCTAGCTTATTAGTCCATCTCAACGCCTTTTCTTGTTTTTTGGCTCTCCAAGTCCTAGTTTAAATTTTGCACTAATTACAGGATTGACTATCAAATTCTTAGCGAGTTTTTCTCCAAGCGATTTGGATTTGCTCGTTTTCAAACCGGCCAGCATGTTTTTATCACACATTGATTTATTACTATGGCTTTCTTCATACAGTAATCGTGATCTTTACAAACAGCATCTAATTCAGTTTATGGTTCTCCACTGTCAAGCGGATTACCCGGACCACAATATTTATAACCAGGAAGCGTAAACCCCTTTTTGGGTAGCAAAGGAAGCAAAGCTTTATGGAAATCAATATTTTCCACCTTGTGTACTTTTAACAAATTGTGTTTAAGTAAAACCACAAGAAGCGCACGTTGCTTTTAACATTCTTCTGCCATTTTTTGTTAGAATATACTGAGGATTAACATTTTCAGTAATTATCTTTTCTTTCACGCAGTAACTCATATATAATATGATTAGACTAAACTTTGTTTTTTAAAATATGATTGTATTATGTTTTCAATTTCCGCAGGTTTGTAAGGTTTTAATATTTTATAAAGAATATCGTACATACTGTTTCCTTTTTGCAACTTTTTAACAAAGTACAGACAGAAATATCCACACAAGACACTCGTTTTATCGTGATACTGAATTGTTTTGTATTTTGTGTCGGGTATGGAATTTAAAACTTCTTTTGGTGGACTCAAGCCAAACGGATCAAAATAATACTCTTTACATTAACAAGTCCAGTGTGTACCAGGTCAAGTATAATCATCAAGATTAATAATACCGCATTCTTGTTTATTTTGCTTTGTCGGTAATTTTGTTCTTGCTAAACACTCCCCTAAAGTTTTTAATGTCTAACCGCTTAACCCACTTTATTATGTCTAAGTTAGAAATAGGCTTGTTTTTGAAAATTAACTTTTTTTTTACGAATGGGATACTTCTATACGGTCTAAATTGTGAGCCTTCTTGCAAACCTTTTCCCGTCAAACCGCTAATAAGAGATCCAATTAAAGGAATTCCCAGTGATGCGAGCAATCCGAGAAATCCCCCGTCTTGTTGTTGATGTCTTGTCAGTTTAATAGGGCAGCAACCTTTTGACTTTATTATCTTTTGTCTTTGCGATGGTGTTAGCACACCTGATTTAAGAAGTGCTTGTTTTTTACCGCTAGGGATAGTTACCATTCCATTTCCGAATAGTTTACCGATTCCAGTACTCGCCAGACCACTAAGTGCTCCTGTTGCCAAAGGTCCTAATATCTTCGGAGCGAGTCTAGCAACTGTCGGTAATATTGTTTTAGTCAACAAACCGGCTAATGTACCCAAAAAGTCTCCATTTTTGGTCTGAGATCTCATCTGCGATTTTGATGTATTCACATCCAATCCATATCCATTGGATTTAGCTTTGTTAATATTATTAATCTGAGTAGCTGTCAACAACAAAGGAAAATCCCCAGCTAGTTCATTATTCTTCAACCTAGGCGTTAATTCACGTTTGTTTTCATATGCTTTTGCCAGACTTCGTTTCTGGCCATCTGTCAAATCTATCGAATACCTTACGTAAGTCATATATATTATAAGTTAGATTAAACTATTACCAATTCATTTCCAACGGTATCAATAACTACATCTTCTTCATAGAGAACCAGAGCATAAACTTTATAAGGAGCCCCCGGGGGGTATATTTAGTTTATATCTCCAACTTAGTTGTTTTGGATCAACACTGACCTCATTTCCCTTATAACTTAAATCGAAATATATCATTACGAAAATACTTTTAAAATTACCCACATCGAGTAAAGTTCCAGTGTTTTTATCATTTTGTTTGTAAGAATAATAATAACATCTCTGAATATTCTTATAATATTACCATGGCTGTATTCAGTTTCTGGATAATATACACCGTTTCCAACTTCCAGTCTAGCTGATTGTAAATAGCAATTAGTATTAGTATTATTTACCTTAAACGTATCCAAAAGATGAGGATTTTGTGCTTGAGAAGAACTCTTGTCTGACCTTTGCAGATAAACAAAAACATGTTTTGGACTTTTAACACCAGTTGTTATTCTAAATACATATTCGGTTGCTTGGGTACTTCCGCTTTCTTGTATCATTTCACGACGATAAGTCCATCTTGTTGATGTCATGTGATTTGACATAACATAAGCCAAACCATCTGAGTTAAATATCATTTTAGGTATCCACAAAACTAACTTATTAATAACCACTCGACCATTATCACCAACAGCACCTGACTTGAAAATAAGCACATCATCAGCCGCCAGTTGCAAGCTAATCTGAATTTGACCTGGAGGCAGCATATTTGTTTCCAAACCTTCAAAGAAGGAATATGTATTTAATGGAATTATAGAGTCAACTGTTTTATTAGTTATGATTAAAGCATGACGATTAGCAAATCCTAAACTAAAACCAGCTTGAGCATCTCGAGATTCTGCCACAGCTGTATTATCCAAATAAAAGTATTCATTTGTTCCGGTTGTCTTCGCATAATCGTCAGACATTTCAAGCAAACTTTTAACGTTAACAAATCTATGAAGGTTATTTCCATCGTAAACTGTTTTTCCATTTTGCTTTACTTGCACTTGATCAATTAATGAAGCTGCATCATTAATTAGAGCCAGCGGCTGCAAAAGCAGCTCCATCAGCAAACTTGTTTACTTGAAAAATGATTTCAAAATACGCGTTATACCAATCAAAGTAAGAACTTCTGTCATTTATTGTAAATTGGTAGCCACTTTTCATTTGTCTGATAGTATTTCCAGGTAAAGTTATGGGGGTATCTAACTGAACAGGTACATGTTCATATCTAGTATTATATTTATCACTTCGAAACATCTATGTATACTAGTAATTGGATTAAATTAATCGTTTAATTCTCGCATGAATTCCTCTTCCGGATAGTAATCTGTTAATTTTTGCATTTACGTCTTCTTCTATTATATTATCAGTCACAACATCTTTTGCGGCAGCTTTTGTAAGTTCTTTTAAAATTATCTCACCTTTTGGTTTAGGTTTAATAACTGAAACTAATTTATCAGCAGCCATTTTACCTATTTCATCTCCAAGTTTTTCAGAACCACTCTCTATGATTTGTTTTCCAGCAGTTTTTAATGCTTTCTTGCCTGCTGTTTTTACAGACTCGCTAAATATGTTTGTCCAACTTTTGAAAAAATGTCAAATATGCCGGCTCCAGTTAATCTGTCAACTTCAGTATAGGTTCCCGTACTAGTATCATAAACTTTTTTTAATCGCGTCATATAACATATGTTAGATAAAACGTAAGTTACTCAACTACATTAATTCTTTCAAAACAAATTGAAATGATGTATGAACTCCGTTGAGATTAATAATTTTACCTGAGAAATCGGTTATGTAAATATTAATACTGTTAATGATCGTTTTGTTTACTCCGCAGAACCCGACTCTTATCGGTTCATCTTTGAAAGGATATGACCTCGTAAGGTCGGCTGTACTTATTTCATAAATAACATCCCCATAGGATCTATCAACAATATAATTACTTATCAAATCACAGTGGATGTAGTATCGATAGAATTTGTTATGTTTGGTACTACTAGCCAAATTTGGTTTCTCTAATAACCGCATCTTTGTCAAACCCAATCAAAGTGTGAAAGTTTGATTCCCTTAAATCAAGCATAAAGTTATTTGAATGGTAAACTAAACATTTGAAACTTGATAAATCAAATTCAATTCTTATCGGGACAGGTGAGTCATCAGTCAAATCACCGTTTACACTCAATGTTTCTTTTATATAATTATCAATATCAGCATAACTGTAATTTCCATTTGTAAAAATAATACTTTTCCAATCTGTTCCATTGTGATACCTTATCACTTTGTTACTAAAATCCTCGCTAATATTAAACCATGAGTAAGTCATAGAATTAATCTTTTCGAGTCCAATACCATACCGTTTGTTATTATCTAACATCAATGGTCTATCAAATACAGTTGTAAAATTACTCGGTGTATTTGAGCTATTAATTATTGAAGCTCTTTCTGATGATAATACATTTTTTTGTACCATATAATAGAAGTAGATAAAATTAATTACCTTGGGTAGTGCCACGTCGTATGTTTAATCCTATATAAAGTATGTTGCTTTTTGTGAGATTTAATTCAAATATTTCTTTTAATACTCCTTTGTTATTTTCTATTGTTGGATATAAGAACTTCTCCTAACCGCTAACAGCACCCAAATAAAAAGTGTCTTATTTATATATGTCTTCAAACTCTTTGTTGATACCGTCAACGTTAGTGCTTGTTTGCCCATTTAATAATTTTATTTGAGTTATTTCAGCAGCAAAAGCAGTTCTCATTTGTGTTGTAGCATCAGCAATAGCAGCTTCAAGTTCATTGTTATAAACTATTTGTTTATTGATTTCTTTAATTCGCTCGTTAATACTGTCAACACCAACTTGTATTTTTTCACCTAACTTTTTATAGAGCTCGCTATCATCTTCCAATCCATCTTCTTTCTTTTCTATCTCTTTCAAAGCATCAACCAGAAGTTTTATTTCATCTTTCAAACCGTTTTGAATTTCAATAATTTTTTCACGGTTTGTTTGTAATTGCTTTTGTATCAGACTTATATTGTCACCAACACCTCTTGTCAAATTTTTCATCATGTCTGGAATTTTATCAATACTATAATCACGTATAAATTTTGCTACTCTTTTTTGAGTAAATTGCCTTGTTGCTACATCATCTGATTTTTCTGGATTACCAACATTGATAATTCTATTTCTATCCATGTTGAGATCACTTCTCAAAACATTTTCCTGGTTTTTACCCTTGTGAAGATAATTAACCAGATGTTTATGTTTTGCATACTCAGACAGCACAATACCAAAATTTGTAATAATAACACCACCTGAACTAGTTTCCTCGCTTCCAAGATCATTAAAAAGTCCCATGAATATGATTAGATTAAATGTCACCGTTGAAGTTTCTTTTGACCAACTTTCTAGGACGATCAGGATACAGAAAGTCATACTGTTTGTCGGTTGCTTTTCTGTACCTCAATTTGCTAACACCCTGTTCGTTGGAAAGCATGCCCAGCTCACGATTAACTGGAGCTGCAAAGAAGATGTAGTGAGAACAGTTCAAACGAATGTCTTTGGGAGTTTTGTAGTAGGACTGTGACAAGTAAATCACGCAACAATTCTTATGTCTGTCTTGGATGAAATAATTGACACTATCATTTTGGTTACGCTCGCAAACATAATCATCAAAAATAGCTATCTTTTGAGTATCAGAGTCCAAATCATTCACAGGGATAACTTGATCATTCGAACACTCCAGTATATCTTCGACTGGAATTTTGGGGCGTCCGTGGCCGAGTGGTAAGAGTCTCCGACTTGCAATCACTTGCCCCTCACCGCTGTAGGTTCGATCCCTCAGGGGTCTAGGAATCTTTATGTGAGGAAGCTATCCAGCTAGCTTGCGGAACGTCGGTGGTTCTACCCAGGTGCCCGCCCGTGCACGAAAATTGCCCGGAGGGGCACCTGGGGTCTTCCTCCACCAGTAGAAGCTGGAAAGTCGCCATATGACCTTAGCTGTTGGTGCGACTATAAAATCCAATTCAATCAATTCAATCAATCGACTGGAATTTTATTATTTTTTGCTATCTTTTCAAGTTTTTGCGACAAGACCTGGCACTTTGCCTGTTCCAAGTTTTTAACAAACAAATAAATCTTGTCGTAGTAAACCAAAGGTGAACTAATGTGTTTGTCTTGCCAGATCCTGAATTACCGCATATAAGCATTCTAAAACAACAGTCTGGCATGAAGTTCCATATCTGCTTGAAATTACCGTTGTCTGTCTTCATATCATAGTTTGGAATTTCCATTATAATAATACTTGGAGAATACTCAACTAATCTTAACTCATGTTATTTTAATCTTACTCTATAGTATACATGTCTTTGTTAAAATGGAAAGAATTAGCGAATAAAATGAAAATATCGAATAATCTTGTTAAAGAATATGGAAATAAAGTTATTAAAAAAAGACTAGAAAAAGGAGCTAGTCGTGAATTATACAAAGAAATATTTAAACCAGTAACTAGTGAAATAAAAGATCAGTCCGTACAGTTAACTAAGCAGTTAGCTACTCTTCCAGAAATAAGTCAGCAATTAGCCACTCTTCCTAGAGCTATAGGTGAGAAAGTACAAGAAAGAGAAATGTATCAGGGAATACCTCAGTTATTTGCTAAAGAGGAAGAAGAGGAAGAAGAAGAGGAAGAAGAGGAATCGGAAGAAGAACCTGCTGCGAGGCCTAAGAAACCAATGTATGATATTGACTTGGATGCTGGTATGAATAAAAAAAAAGTACTTAGTAAGTATAGGCTGCCAGTTACAACTAAAATACCAGATATTATGGATGAGGATACTGATTATGAAAAGTATGTCAAAAAGGCTAAAACACACGCAATAACTTGTCTCTCAGGTTAAAATCTATAGACAAAAAAATAGACAACCTTAGCAAAAAGGAGCTGGAAAAAAAGTTTCAAAAATCGGTAACTACAAGAACTGATGAAAAACTAAAAAAAATAATGGATAACCCTAAATTACGAAAAGAAAAATTTAGCCCCACTTGAAGCTGAACGTGAGAAGGTGGTTGATGAAATGATAGCTATTGATTATTACATAGAGAGGTTACCAGAACGAGTTCGGGCAGCCAAACAGACTACAAAGAAGGTATGCAGCAGAAAAGCCATTGCTGCAAAATAATCAAAGATGGTCACTACGGTATGCTTCAAATTGATATACCTAATCTTGTTGGTCATCACAAACTAATTGCTAGACAAGGAGGGTCAGTTGTGCTAGATCTGAAAGTGGATGATGCTTTTATTGATTTGGTGACGAAGCGTTACAACAATGGAAAAGCATACTCGAAGCTATCTCAAAATGCATTCAAGGAACTGACAGAATTATCTGATTTACCAATTCATAAAAGTTCTTCGAAGTTCAAGAAGATTTTAGGAGGTTGTGCGGAATATTACAATAGTCCTGATGATCTGGTTAATGATCTAGAGTTAGTGTGTGGAAGTATTAAATCTGGAAATAATAGTCCACAGTTGATAAATAAAGGCATTAGCATAATCGACGAGTTATTAAAAATTGGTAATATATCAACCGAAGAAGATGAGCAATTGTTTTCTAAATATTTCAATTAATGTAATTATTATAATGAAAGAAATTAAAAGCAAGGAGGAATTAATTAGTTACTTGACCCGACAAGCGGCTTAGTTACAAATAATGCGGCAGAATTAATACAGGGTTGCAAATCACAAGTGGGATAATTGTTTGTACCGCTGCATTTGTATTAATCCCCGCAGTTCCTGTTTTCATAGCTATCGTTGGAGCAATTCCCCCAATAATTGCAGTTTTGATGAACACAACTAAAATAGCAGAGAGAAAGGTTTATTAAAATCATATCATAGGAGTTTCAAACAACTTCTTTCATATGTGCAAACATCTAATATGCTAGATGGAGAGATAATCTCATCATGATTTTCTAAAATATTCCACCTGCAGCAAAATGATAGTTTCACTGAGCCCTTGGAAAGGTATATTGAGAAGTATAAATAAAATGGTTACTAGTTCTTTTTCAACCTGTTTCCATATAGTATCGTACTAGTCTCTAGTAGCTTTTGTCTTAATTGCTTTTGTTTATTTTTTTTATTTTTAATAGCTCACATATCTTCTGGAAAATGTAATTACTCTTTTCCGGCCTCCTATCTTATCTAAAAAATGTACAGTCTTGTAAAACAAATCCTCGCATCTCTGCTTGTCTATTGAGGATAAATTGTACCCTCTAGATGATATCTTCTATGATAAACGCTCTTCTTGCGAACGCCCCGATAATCTAGAACAAGATCATATCCATTGTGGGTCCCACATTCGAAAAAAATCGTTCTCCGTTGAAAACCTCGCAAGTGCTATTACAATTTGCGCATGCATAGGTGCAATTGTAACAAAGTCTGTACCCAACACATTTTTTACAGTGCGTCTTTTTGTCGATTATGTAAAACAAAAAACAATTCATGCAAAATTCAGAAGAATCAAAAACACCTAATACTCTCTTACAATATATACAGTTCATCTTATAATATTCTTAATATTATTTATTTAATTAAAAAATTAAAAATAGCATAATATTATATGGTGTACACAGATAACATAGAAAGTCTCAGAAAGGAATGTGCAAAACAAGCTTTGTTAGTTGAGTTTGAAGGCATGCAAAAATGGATAGGGAACTATTAATGTTTATAAACTTCAATGATTTGACTGAAAAGATTATAACCGAGGCCCAAAAAATGAAACTGCCGTGGAAAATAAAAAAAACTGATATCAAAAGGGCAAGAAGCTTGTGCAACAAAAAGATCTCACTAGCAACTAGAGACGTAGCAGATATTAATTTCTTTAATTACTACTTTGCTGAGTTATTAAGGGAGGGAATTGATACTATTTTTTATGCCGGTTAAATTAATTAATTATAGCTTAAAAAATATTTTCTATACACTTATTATATAATGAGTGTAAAAGAAATTGAAAAATCCCCGAAACAATATAGTAAGTTTTTTTCTGTGGGTATTGTGGATAGATTCGATCCACCCGCTCAGCTTCGCCTGACTCGAGAAACAGTCGCAGAATTTCTCAAGGCAGAATTACAAAGAACTAAAGGATTTAAATTATGTGTTACTTTGAAAATGACTTTCTCCAAGACAGCTAAAATCAATAATGTAGAGACAACTACATATAAAGCAGCTTACTTCGCGTCCCGGGCAACAATAATCTTAAATGGAAAGGATATCAAGGGTGCTTTAGATACAGCAACTAATGAAATTACGGAAAGAATTGGAAACTGGCTCTCGAATGGAAGTGGATGGGCAATTGAATCAGTGGATGCGCATTATATAAATAGGGTGAAGTATAAACCTTTAAGGGGTAGCTCTTATCTAAAGTTACCAAAAGAACTTTCTAATTCTAGAAAAGGTTTAATAAATATAATAAATAAAAAAGATAATGAGTGCTTCAGATGGTGTCATTTAGCATATAAATTTCCAGCAACAGCAAATTTAGAAAGAATAGCAAAGTATAAAAAAAAACATTGTTGATCTTGATTACAGTGGAATTACATTTCCTGTAACATTAAAGCAAATTCCCAATATAGAAAAACAAAAAAATATATGTTTTAATATATTTGGATATGAAAAAAGTGGGGTGTATCCGCTGTACATATCAAAAAACAGAGTTGAAGAAGAATGCGATATGTTTTTGATTGTTGAAGAAGAAAAAAATCATTACGTATAGATAAAGGATTTTAACCGTTTGATGTTTAATCAAACATTACATTCAAATAAAAAAAATGGTTCTGAAAAACATGCCTGCAATGATTTAAATTAGAAAAAGTCTTAGAAAAACATAAACCTGATTGTCTTTCTCTGAATGGCAAGCAAGCAATAAAAATGCCTTTTGGGAGTGAAAAGGTTTTCTTTAAAAACTGTGATAGGCAATTAATGGTTCCATTTGTTATATATGCCGACTTTGAAGCAATAACAGAAAAAATATCTTCAGCTACAAATAATCACAAAAACTCGTATACAAATGCATATCAGCAACATACTGATTGTAGTTATGGATACAAGGTTGTCTGCTGCTACGATGACAAATATTCTAAACCGGTTGTAACATACAGAGGACCAAATGCTGTTTATAAGTTTTTAGAACAAATGAAAGAGGAAGAAAAATATTGTAAAAAAACTACGAATACATATTTTAAAAAAGATTTGACAATGACAGTAGAAGAAGAAAAAGAATTTAGGGCAGCCGAGAAATGTCATATTTGCGATGAACGATATATGACGTGTGATAGAATAGTTAGAGATCATTGCCATATAACCGGAAAGTTTAGAGGAAGGGCTCATGATGCATGCAATCTCAGTTTCAAGTTGACTAAAAAGATACCTGTTGTGTTTCATAAGTACATGGCTTTCATGTTAGGACCAAATTTAGTGTTTATAGATAGTTCCCAGTTTATGTCTCAGTCACTCGATAACTTGGTGAAAAACATTCCGTTGTTTAAATATATCTCTCAAGAATACTCTGATAAAAAGTTAGAACTTTTGAAGAGAAAAGGAGTTTACCCGTATGATTATATGGATAGCTTTGAATGTTTCGAGGGAAAACAATTGCCTGACAAGAAAAGCTTCTACTTTCAATTAAATGATGCAAATATCTCAGATGAAGATTATGAGCATGCTAACAAAATATAGAAGACGTTCAAGATCAAAAACATGGGGGGAATATCTTGATCTGTATTTGAAAAGCGATGTTTTGCTGCTAGCTGATGTTTTTGAAAACTTCAGAAAAATGTGCTTTGAGTATTACAAATTAGATCCTTGTCATTACTTCAGCAGTCCCGGTTTATCTTGGGATGCCTGTTTGAAAATGACTGGGATTAAACTCGACTTGATTACTGATATTGATAAATATCTGTTTGTGGAAAAAGGAATGAGAGGTGGCGTGAGTTATATTGCGACTAGATATTCGAAACCTAATAATAAGTATATGAAAGACTATGATAGTAGTAAACAACATAAGTATATAATGTATCTTGATGCTAACAACTTGTACGGGTGGGCGATGTGTCAGCCTTTACCAACTGGTAATTTTAAATGGGTCGATAAATTTGAAGAAGGGAAATCAAACTATATTGTTGAGTGTGATCTTGAATATCCAGAAGAGTTGCATGACTTGCATAATGATTATCCTCTCGCTCCGGAAAGTCTAAATATAAAAGATGAGTGGTTGTCGGGCTACTGCAAAAGCTTGAAGAGTAAGTTTGATTTGGGAACTAGTAAAGTTAACAAACGTGTTACTACATTGAAAGATAAGGAAAAATATGTCACGCATTATAGAAATTTAAAGTTGTATGAAAGTTTGGGGTTGAAAGTGAAAAAGATACATAGGATACTCCCGTTTGACGAGTCTCAATGGTTGAAAGTGTATATCGACTTCAATACTACAAAAAGGACAGCTGGTAGAAACGCTTTCGCAAAAGATTTCTTCAAGCTTATGAATAATTCGGATTTTGTCAAGACGATGGAAAACTTGAGAAATAGAGTTAATGTTAAGCTGACGCATGACGAGGAACTTCTTTTGAAGTATGCCGCAAGACCATCGTTTATTTCGTGTAAGATGTTTAGTGAAAATATGTTTGCTATAAACAGAATGAAAGAAATATTTGTCTTAAATCGCCCTTGTTATGTTAGTTTGTGTATTCTAGACTTATCAAAATACTTGATGTACGATTTCCACTACAATTATGCTAAAAACAAATACAATGAAAAAGTTAAGCTGTTGTTTACTGACACTGATTCTCTGTGTTATGAAATTAGAACAAAATATATGTATGCTGATCTTTACAAAGACAAAGAATTTTTGATAACAGTGATTATGATCCAAAAAGTGTGATAACAAAACGGTTATTGGCAAGATGAAAGACGAGGCCTGTGGTGCGGTAATCGTAGAGTTTGTTGGATTGAGGAGAAAGTCATACTCATACATTTTGGCTGATAATACTGAAACAAAGAAATGCAAAGGTGTTAAAAAATGTGTTGTCAAAAAACAGATAACGAATGATAACTACCAAAATATTTTATTCACAGCAACAGAAGCTCATCATAAAATGAAAGTTATCAGATCTAACAAACACAAGCTGGGCAGTTATGAAATTAATAAAAAACAGTTTGTCCGCTTATGATGACAAAAGGTTCATATTAGACAATGGTTGGGATACACAAGCATATAAATAATAATTTAATATAATACTTTATACATGGAACAAACATTTGTGGAAGAAATATATGAAAAACTTGAGGAGTTGAAAGGTAAATATAGAAGAGTATTGTTGGTACAGAAACAGTGTTGGGTGGAATATGATGTGACTCCTGCTGATTTTCTAGATACTAGGAAAAGACAAATTAACAAAAGAGGGCGATTACTATCGGAAATGGATTATTATCTAGAAAAACTTGATCATAACAATAGAAAGCTTTTCAACTTGAAACGTAAAATACGCAAATGTAGAAAAATAAAATATTCCATGATCAAGCGTGATATGTATAGTGATGACGAGGATGATTGCCCTGTTCCTTCTGATTTTGTTTAACAGCCAAAACTAAACCTGCATGATGCTGTTTTGGGCTGTGTGATTTGGAAACTTCGCCAAAAGTAGATTCACCCAAAATAGTTGCGCTCTCCCAAAAAAGTAGCAAGATCAATTAGTTGCGGGTAGTATACAAACTGGGGTCTGTTCCTTCCAACTTTGTTTAACAACTGAGGCCAAATTCATCTGCGTGTTGGGTTTGAAAGATATTGATTACCCGATATGCAGTTGTTTTATTTGGGGTTGGTTAAAAAAAGTAGCAAGTTATTATCAATTATTTATAAGTAGTAAGTATACAAAGTGAGGGTACCAGTGGGGTTTTTTTTTGAGGGGAGTTGCGGTGAGTTTTAAATTTGTTGGTTGGCTTGCCGGCCGACAAATTTACTGACTCACCGCAACAAACTACCCGATGGAAAAACTGCACTAGTACCCTCACTTTGTATACTATGGCACCTGAAACAATACAGGGGTCATGATTGAAGACCTTTAATGAGCATGAACAAAACATGATGAA
Organism: Cyrtodaria siliqua; assembly: GCA_037043455.1. Taxonomy (NCBI): domain Eukaryota; kingdom Metazoa; phylum Mollusca; class Bivalvia; order Adapedonta; family Hiatellidae; genus Cyrtodaria; species Cyrtodaria siliqua. The sequence goes on along the minus strand of JAWPHD010003743.1, from coordinate 133,713 downwards.
ATGAACATGAATTTGGGGTGTGGGGCGGGGGATCCAACGCGGTCTGCAGTGGCCCTATTCTTCTATGCCCCGGAACCAAACGGTGCCCCCGGAACAAAACGGGGCGAACCCAAAAGAAACAATGATATAAGATTAATGCGGAACCGCTAATCTCTTGGATCCAATGACGTCACATGTGTCTTGACACTTACCTGTCTTCAAAAAGGGCGAAACTCGGAGCGTGTGCGCTAGGAGGTATAACTGACAACTGTGAGAAACCGGGACAACCAATCAGCGCAATATTTGAACAGATGGTATATTTCAGAATATATGCTCAAAAGACACTCTAAAGTTCACCTTTAAAGTTTTTGCAAAGGCTAATTGGGGAGCTGGTCGAAACGTCCTCATACACTTGTTTAGATCCCTTATCATATCCAAGCTGGACTACGGCTCAAAAGAATATGGACCGGCTCGCAGTTCTAACTTGCAGATGCTCGATCCTATACATAATCAGGGATTATGACTCGCCTTAGACGCCTTTCGTACATCACTAGCCTAAAGTATATACGCTGAAGCTAATGAACCAACACTTTATCATAGACGATGCAATTAGCCCTTCAATATGCCTCTACACCATCAAGCCCAACTTTTGATATTGTGTTTATTCCTAGTTATGAAACCTCTTTTAGAACGAAGAGCAAAGGCTATTCGATATTTTAGTATTCGTTTAAAACCCGTAGATAAGAGATACCGAAATATACCAAAATTTGATGGCGAAATACAAAGTACCACAAATTCCAACGTGAACTTTGGAAACACCAACAATTATTTTTGATCTTTGCAATAATAACAAATCCTTTATAAATTATACTATCTGTCAAAGCAAATTGAAATTTAATCGAAATATAGTAATTTTCAACATATATTTACCGACGCTTCAATAGATGGGGATAGGGTTGCTGCAGAGTCTCCTGTCTGAGAAGGTCTGTATTTTTTCGGCATGACTTGAAGCTATTGAACTTGCCTTAAACTTTATTCAGGAATCTGATGATGACCAGTTTGCAATATTTTCTAATTACCTTTCATCTCTTCAAGCCCTGGGTAATAAGAACAGTATAACCAACTTATTCTACAACATTTAGGCATAGTTCTCTTATAGTTGTTAATGTTATAAGTTTCTGCTGCCTTCCCAGCCATGTATGAATACGACTACGAGGTAATAACAGAGCCGATAGTGCTGCTAAGGCAGCATTAGGTGTGCATGTATCCAATATTAAATTGGACCTATTGAATTACCTGACACTGATTTTCAATGTCATATTAATAAATATATTCTTTTTCATGGCAAACCTGTTGGGGTTCGTCCGTAAAAATGTACTGCATCCAATTAAACATGTACTCGGATTGTGGCGTCCTTATAGTAGACATTCGTCGATAAGAAGTTATTTTAGACCGGTGCAGAACATATGCGTTATACTTATTTATATGTATTACAAAGTCAGAAATTACCAGAATGAATGCCATGTTTAGTACCGTTGTTTGACTGTGTAGACTTTAATCCTATGCGACAAAGTACTGTGAAAGAATTGTTTGATCAAATTGATGTCCGTATTATTCTTTGGGATTTATTGAAAGAAATTTGACTTTCTAATTCTTTGTGATCCGTTCTTTAAAATTTATATGTAATTATGTACACGCCCACACGTCCGTTGACGAGCATTTGCAAGTACAGTTTAAAGTGTTACTATTTATGTTATATCTGGGCTATTTATGTGGGTATAGTAGCTTATACTAATAGTCCAGTATAAGTTTATAAATAGTTTATTACATTAAATCACTGTACATCATTGCTCCGTACTATATTTAGTTATGGTCCTGAAAATACATACATATAATAATAAGTAGGATTACATATATTTAACATATTAACAATAATACATGTCAACTTTGCAGTAACATAATTTAGTCAAACATTGCTAAATAACGAATTGATCCACTCATATATTTACTAAATACAGAGATGCTGATATATTTCCTGGAGTAATATTTATGTGAGAGCTTAATACAATATTAATATAAATACAAATATGTTTACAATTTACAATGCTATAGCCTACAATTTCATAACCTACCTAGAGTTTGGCTCTAGAGGCCTTGTATATGCATGGCTTTGTTCATTCTCACAATCTGCTCACTGCAAATTAGAAGTGCATGCATTTGATTAGTTGTGCAAAATGTTAAAATAAATAACTAGATTGAAACAATCCAATTCAATCCAAGACAACTCCAGAAAATCACAGAATTATCAATATACACAATAAAAGAGGAAAAGAGGGAAACAATACCTTCAATTCAACTTTCAAGAAAACTCATGTTGACTCTAAGGTGTTTTTCCAAGATCTGACACAAAGACAGAAAGCGGGAAGATGCATTTCAGGTAAGCAATGATCTGATTGGTCACCTGTGTGGTCAGTTTATAGTGATGTGCATTGAAGCAGTCATTTGTATTAATTTGCTTATAGGTTTATTTTAAAGGTACACTGCCTATTTTATATATGATGAATACAAGTTTAGTTGTACATAAATTTACTTGTCTTAATGTAAGTTATATAATGTTAAGATTGTTATTTAAGATCATTATTAAGTGTATTTTCTACACCTAATAATTCACATACTACATTTAGAGGTTAGTAACTGGGGTAGGTGTGTCTCTTTGTGATATTGGCACGAGATAGCCATATGAGGCCAGGCCTCATAATGCTATCAAAGGCCAATGTCACAAAGGGACACACCTACCCCAGTTAATGACCTGTTTATTACATGCGTAACCAAAACGATATTATTTTGGATATGTCTAAATTGCGCAATTTTTTTTTAAAATATGACTCGTTATTTAGATCAGTTTTTGTGTCGCCTTTTCGAAGAAAAATACGATACATAGGGATCACTTTGTCGTTCGTCCGTCCGTCGTACCTGTATTTTATCGGTGAATAAAATACAGTTTGGAGTTCGGATGCGTAGTAATTAAATCACGAGTGCGTTAGCACTCGTGATTTAATTACTACGCATTACAGGCTGTTGCATTAGGCGCCCCCGTATGAAAAGTTCTGCGTTTCAATACACTAGTAGTCACGTGACAAACAATTAAATCATTGCTTACGTCATATAGCTTGCGCTGTATGACGTCAAACGTTCTCAGCTTGTTCAATATGCTTATTAATGTTATATGTACTGATGCATATGATGGTTTTATATCGGGTTGTGCACAGTTTGAGAGCATGGCAAGTTTGTTGTAATTAACATTTCATTAAAAATTACTGTTGAGTTTGTCTTCGTGACGTAATTTACCAAGTGACGTCATGTAACGTGGCGCTTTTAACGGATGAAATATACGCGGGGAAATAATGGAACAGCTGTATTTTATCTTAGAATAACATACAGCTAGCTGTCTCTCTTCTTTGTGTATATGAAAGACTGCTGAGGTCGTGTTAGAATTAAGAATAAAATGTGTGTGTTTTTTTCACATTAAAAATTTAACAAATATTTTAGACATTTATTATTCTTGATTTTGGTTATCCTCGTCGGCTATAGCAAAAAAAAGGTGGGGAGTATTCATAGACTTCAGTGATAGTTCTAGTTTATGTTGGTCTATTACAAATTCATGAGACGTTGACGTTCTTGATAGTACTTATGACATACAACCTTTCCACATCACCTTATCAAAGACACGCTCATTGCTCTTATTCAAAAAAACATTCCCTAGATAAAAAGCTACATTTTTGGTCTGTATCAATTGTTTGTGTTTTTACTAACGGCAGTTTAGACAATTACATTATGTGGACTTGTTTTCCTATTAAATAATATTTTCGTCAGGTATGGAATTACCGTTTATAGTTAAATTGTTGGTATCCCTATGGGTACGAACTGACAATGCACCTCTTGTCGCAGATTTGTTCTTGTATTGCTATGAAAGAGATTTCATGTTGAGTCTTTCATCCGATACTCAGGCAGATGTAAGTGAAGCCTTTAATGACGCCTCTCGGTATCTGACATATTGAACATTGACAATCCTTTCTTTTCTACTAATTGTATTGGTTAATAATAGCTATACTAAGGAACTTCAACTCAACAAATCTAACATTTCTGACACTGTCGCTTCTTTTCTTGATTCTCTATTGAAAATGGCGAAATAATTAGTAAAACCTATGACAAGAGTCTCTGAGAGATGATTTTAAGTGTGACATTGTTAATCATCCCCATTTAGATGAGACTGTTCCCCGAGCTACTTCCTATGAGGTATATGTTTCTCAACTTATTCGTATGGCTGACTCTTTGGAGTCGTGTATACTGCAATTTCTGAATATGGACTTTTTTTACCGTTATCGACAATGTAGTCCCCTATGACTGCCTCAAATACAACTTAATTTAATAAGGTGACTGACATGAACGTTATGAATACCGAGTAATATAACTACTGATTGTGAAATAATGAAATAATTGTAATTGTATGCAGTATAAACGTGTATTTTTTGTAGATTTACCGAAATAGTATGCGCATTAATACACCAGTTTTCGGACGATGAGCTTTACGCACTTCGAGAATGCACTTCGAGAATGTAGTTCCTTTAACTGCCTCAAGTATAGTTTCATAAGGTGACTGGCATGAATGTTATATATACCGAATAATATAACTACTGATTGTGAATAATTGTCATTGTATACAGTATATACTTGTCTTTTTTGAAAACGTACTGAAATACTATGCGCAGTAATACACGCATAAATATTTTATGAATGGAAAGTTTCAATAGCGTAGTTACCCGGATGTCGAACATCTCTTTAATATTAATTCTTCTTCTTCCAGTAAAGAAAAAATAATTATCTCACAGTGTTTCAACAGTAAATCTATTGGAACATACAGTGCTCGAAAAGTAGGATAGCCCGATGCCCGGGACTCGATTGAATGTTTGTGAAATTTCGGGCCGTAAAAGAGCAGTGTCACAGTAGTTCGGATGGGACATAATTTCGGATTTTTTTTATTTTTTTTTTATTTTTTTTACATAATCAAATAAGAAAAACTGTCCTTTACAAATACATGTTGGTGGAAAAAAAAAATATATATATGTATAGATACAGATAAAAAGTATATTTCTATTCATTATTTAAGGTGTAAGGAGTTCCTGGAATCCAACTTTTAAATGCATTCTAGTCTAGGCTCCTTATTCTTTAACTTGTAGAAAGTGGTGACAAAAAGAAAAATATAGCCAGAGGAGGCCCTGATAGTCTAATAAAACCTGATTAAAAATTTGGCTCCAAGTTTCGCCCAAGTTTCACCAAGTCGGCTCTGATTATTATCGTTTGGCAAAAGTGCTAGTACTGTCCTTTGCATCAGCTCGCTTACTCCAGTACAAAAAAAGTCTCATGTTCTAAGCAGCAACATTTCATTTTAATACGCCACTCCTGTAAAATTTAACATAACCTTTAACCTCACCAAGAAGACAGACACTGTTCAATCTTGGCGACTCTCAGGACCTTCAGTCCTATGATCTAGAGCTTGTAGTCGTGTTGAGACATTAATATTTACTAAAAAGCTACTCCAGCAGGGCTACCGTTACCACAAACTTCGAAAAAGCTTTGCAACTTTTTATTATCGTAACCCTGATCTACTTTTAAAATATAAAAGTAATTTAAGAACTCTTCTCAGTTCTGCGACAAGGACTATCACAACCTGACTTCTATGGTGATGTGATTTACAAACTTCGTAAGAGCCTTGGTCATAATCAGGTTCATGCAGTCTTTATTAATCTTGTTAAAAGGTTTATCAAAAGAGGTTATGACCCTATCATTTTGCAACGCACTGCATGTTCAGTGTTGACCCATTTACAGTTCGCCACTATGCTTTCCTCTATAATTGTGCGATGACCGAACAGATTGTGGACCCTATGATGACATCTACCTAATCCTTATAGGACGGTAGCGTTTGATGTTTGTCTTTAATCTTGTCTTGCTGTACCCTTAACGGTTTGTTCTCTTGTTGCTCTGGCCATGAATATACAGGTACCAGTATGTAGATCTATGCTCTGGCTTCTGGCAAGTCACTGAGAACATACTTTGTGGCTTAATCTAGACTCTTTTTTTTTTTTAAATATTATATATACATGATCTGATAGACCTTTTATATCCATGACATGATCAGTTATATGTTTTACTTATATTGCCTATTATTGTTGCCTTGTTTGTTAGAGATTATAACCTGGCGTGGATATCTTTATTTACTCTGTCCCGTTTATTGGGATGACACTAGGGTAAGAGTGAGGTTTGGTGCACCTTAGAACCTGGTTTAAACCCCAAACGGCCTTTGTTGCCACTGATCGTTCCAAGGCGGTAGCCTTATTGTCAACTCTTTTGTGTTTGTGATGTCATATCTTCCCTTTTATTCATCTTTATAGTTGTTCTTTGTTTTTGTGTGTGATTGACTGTCGTCCTTGAATGTTACTCTTCCTGTTCGATTTTTTATATCTACTAACCTAATTGTTATTACATTAATTTTTAATATCTTACTATGTCGGCAAATGGCTCAAAGAGCTAATGTTAAACTCTTTGTAAAAACCGACTTGAAATAAATAGTCTTGTATCTTGTTGGCGGTGCTTTAGCACCGTCAGAGGTATAATGGTTTTTTTCGATGAAATGCTAGGAATGTGACAAACCTAACAGCACAATGCAACACTATACAACACTACGCTAGAAGAAGTAGTCTCTCATGCATGCCTTTAATAAATTCGATATTATGTGATCACTGACAGAAAATGATGGTGTTCGCTTACTGTGTAATTAACAAATATTGTCCTTGTGCGTTCGCTTACTGTGTAATTAACAAATATTCTCCTAAGTAAATCCTTAGATTGTTTATGTATTAATACGCAAGAAAAGAGCGCTTCTCCGAGATTATGACGCATTTTGACAGACGATCAGTCGGTGTTTGTAAACAAAAAGCCGCTTAATCATTTGATGCCCTAAATAAGTGACAATGTTCAGAATAAAGGCAATTTATTGTTTATTTAGGTCATACATATCTATTTTATCAAAATTTCACTAAGTCAACTTGTTATCATCTGTTTAAAATGTTATAAATCGAGTTATAATCGTGCTACAAGTAGACGGTCTGTGTATAGAAAGTGTATCATGTTACTAAAAATAGAACAGTCAGTGCTCGCTGAAGAGCTTGCTCAGAAAAAAATCTACGGAAGCTAATTCGGGCCATATGAGTTAGCTAAAATATGTTTAAATATGAAATTGGTAATGAAATCAATCATCTGAAACATCACTGAATGTAAAAAACAAACCATGGAAGTTATATTTACAGCATTTCCATTTCCCATCCAACACTTACAAAAAGCACCGCCCATCAGTGCCTGCAGCACTTTGATATTGTGTATGTGTTATTAGGTCTGTGAACAACTGCAAATGTATGTAAACGCTTCTTTAAAACTACATGGCAAAGAGCTGGTAGCAATAGCTTATGACCGTCTGAATGCATTTTTATAATGAATATATATATATGTATTTTGGGGGTTCTGCTGTAATTTTTCGTCTCACTCTGTTTCGCCTCAAATTACAGCAGAACGACCCAAAATACATATATAATAAATCACCATGAAATGGTGATTTACTTGATTTATTAAAACTTTTTTAGAATAGGGTAGTGAAGATTGCAAGTTTAATTTTTTTTAATAGTTATCAAAATTACACCAAAAATAGTCTGTGCGTCTTTGTAATATAATTATAAAATAGTTTTTTAATACAAAACAAATTTGTCGATTTGTTATCAAAATTACACTCAAATTAACGACTTTCCGACCTTGAATACAAAGGTGGTGGATCATACTCATACACATTACTAAAACAATTCATCACGCACTTTTTAGACTTTTTTGTAAGGTTGCCATTGCTTCCTTTCTTCCCTGCTCCACTAGTTCTTTTTTTTGAACTTCACTAATTTCAAGTTTCTTTTGTTTGATGTCCTGTTTCAAATTATAGTATCTCTCCAGTTCATCCAGAACCATCTTGAACTCTTGCTCAGATATTTGTGCATCACTCAACGCTTTTGATATTAACTGCTTTATACTATTTAACTTAGACTCTGCCAAAGTTTTTACTTCATGATGTTTTTGAGCTTTTGCATTAAGCTTGCGTCTGATAAAATTAATACAAACACCTGTAGCTCCACATACTATTGCTGCTATTTTCAAAGGTAACAAAACTGGAACAACAAAGCCAATCCCAGCCATAATAACACCTGCAGATATCAAGGTAGTGTCAATTCCATCCGTGATATTAATACCACGTTTATATTTTTTATAAAGAGACTGACGTATATCTCGTTCTGTAATTAACTTCCGTTCAATCTCTGAAATCTTTTGTAATCTATAATTGTGTCCGTCTTCTACTGGCAACTCAGGATATAAACTTGGTGCTGTCGGTTGCTTCATTTTTTTATTTAATAATAAAAAATTCAATTAATTCAATTAATAATGACACCACCGTATTTAAAGCGGTAGCGTTGGCAGTCTTGCATACAAAGCTAATGACAGAACCAGCACTAATATCCAAAGGTATATCAAAGTTATCGTGTTTGCGCGGGGTGATGTTAAGCTTTATACCATAATTTGGTTTTTCAACATCATTAACAGAGAGTATTACAGATACGTCACCAAGTAGTCGTTCACTCGCCAAACCTATTCCCATAATACGCCCACAGCGTGTCATTATATACCCCACATTTGGTTCTGCTCCACCGTTACCAAATGAGAGTACTCTATTCAATGCAAGTGGACCCTTAGCCTCCGCAAATATTGTAATAATCCCATATTTAAGATTATCAACTTTATCTCTTAGTTGGTTGAATTGGTTAACAACAGGCACAAGTCGCCTATGTAAATCTAAAACATGATAGGTTAAAGCTTCTAAGTCTTCTGTTTTTTCAGGTGTTTTTGCTCCAAATATACTCATTGGTTTTTTTATAAATATTTTTAAATAATTTCTAAAACGCAACTCATAGGGAAGCCGTGATTATCTATCTTGCTGCCATGCTCATCTCTGACTTCTATTTTTAATTCAGTAATTGCATCAACCGAAAGACAGCGATATTTAGAATAAAAACGTGTATATACAATATCCCCAAACTGCTTATTTACCACAGGTATAACCCCTATAATAGTGCTTGGCACACCATTGAAATAATTACTACTCGTATTAACTTGTTCCAGATGAACATATAGCTGTTTATAAGGAGCTAAATCAATTGATTGTTGTCCAGTATGAGTAACTGTCAACCATTTTCTGTCCTTGAATCCCAGCATTTTTGAAAGACCACTTGATAATCGTGTCTCTGTTGGCGTCTCTAAAGAGGCTATACCATTATGCGTATCAACGGTTAGGGTAATATTTAGTCTTTCAAATATATCTGCCAACTGTTGAAAGTTATAGTGTCCATCTGGTATATGATACGTATCGTCTGGTGTTTTTCTCTTGATGACTTCATGATTAATATTATACCAACCGATAGAGTATGTAAAACTTTCTAATCCAACGAGTTTGTTTTTATCTCTATTATCGATATACTGTTGTAAGTTAATAGAGTTGTCTATGTTTGAAATTGTATGAACCATTTTTTTTAATATATATATAAAATACCAATAAAAATGATTTCTAAAGAATTCAAATATAGCCCAGATGCTTACTACTATGCAAGTACTTTTAGCAAAAAAGTGATAGATATAATAAATCAAAACATAGTCATTACATCAAACGGTAAAGGCTTTAAAGCATCATTTCCAATACCACATTGATTACATTGCACAAGGATCTGAGGCTGATAATAGTTGGTCTACTTTTATACTAGATAATTCTGCGGGATTTACAAGAGCAGGAGCAGAACGCATTAATGACAGCATAAGAACATACTGCTGGGAAATCCTTGGCTCACAATCACAAACAAGAACAGATATACTTGGAACTGGAACGGCATTTGATGCACAGAAAAAATTTCTGGCAAATGTAGAGGACGCAATAAACAGCCCCATTGACTTGCCCAGTCAAATTTCAAGATATGAAAACACCCTAAAATATGCGAAAAGTAAAGTAAATTTTGTCTATGGAAGTGGATTGCACATGTTTCCGAGTGACATGGAATTAAGAATTGGAACAATACAAGACTTCAATAATGAAATTGTAATAGCAACCGATGCGCAAGCATTAGGATTGAATAATGATGTGAATGTAAAACCAGTACCACCAAAAAGTATTCAACCTTTTCAAGGCACCACAACAAAGAAATTTCTGCAGGACTTTGATAAATCATCAATTCATAAAACTGTGGAGCATAACATAACCCACCAGAGATAAAAAAAAAAGCGATTGAACACGAAGATAACAAAACAACTATAATTGTTGGTACTATAGTAATAGGTCTTGCTGCATTACTTATTTACGAGATTTACTGAACCACTCTTTGGCTGCCACATATAATAATCCGGAAACAAACACAAGCAAAGCCCATAGATTGTTACCAAGTCAATTAATAACATTACCTGTTGCATATAAAAGCCATGACACTATCGCACCAATAACTCCTGGAAGTGCTGCAGCAGCTTTACCAGCTAAATTAGCGAGAAGTTTACCAAGATTACTTAGTTGTTTTTTTATCCAGTCTTTGATGCCACTTCCATCTTTTGGAGGTGTTGTTCCTCCGCCTGTTGCAGGAATAACAGTCTGAACAATAACACCAATAATCATACCAAATGCAGTCAGGATACTAACAATAGTAATACCTTGCTCGCTGAACAAGGTTTTGATTCTCTCACCAAGAGTTGTATCCTCGTTTAACATTTTGTTTATTGTCTCTTTTATTCTGCTTACTTGGTTACGGAAAGCTTCTCTGTTCTCATTGATAGCATCCATTCTTGCACCTCTCTCAACTTCAAGGTCTTTGATGCGGTCGCTAATTCTATTTATCTGGAATTCATCATCGTCAGTCTTAGCTTGTTCTAACTTTTGTTTTTCTCTTGTTATGTCTTTATCAAGTTGTGTGAGTTTTGCCTAGTTATTGGTGAGTTCTTCCTTGACAGTTGTCATCGCTTTTACTATTCCATCCATTTCACGCTTGTCTATATTTATGGCTCCCCCACACAAAGTGTGGTAGGGGAGCCATATTGATTTTGTGCTTTCTGTCTGTTTCTTTCTCTGTCTGTTTCTCTGTCTGTGTCACAAACGATGTCCGATCAATAACTAGAGAATGGTTGGACCTAGGGTCCTGAAACTTGGAAGGATGGTTGGTCATGACAAGTGGATGACCCCTATTGATTTTGGGGTCGCTAGGTCAAAGGTCAAGGCTGTAGGTCTGTCTGTGTCACAAACGATGTCCGATCAATAACTAAAGAACGGTTGGACCTAGGGTCCTCAAACTTGGAAGGATGGTTGGTCATGACAAGTAGATGACCCCTATTGATTTTGGGGTCACTAGGTCAAAGGTCAAGGCTGTAGGTCTGTCTGTGTCACAAACGATGTCCGATCAATAACTAGAGAACGGTTGGACCTAGGGTCCTCAAACTTGGAAGGATGGTTGGTCATGACAAGTAGATGACCCCTATTGATTTTGGGGTCACTAGGTCAAAGGTCAAGGTCGTGGTGACATTGACTATCAAAACGATGTCCGATCAATAACTACAGAACGGTTGGACCTCGGGTCCTCAAACTTGGAAGGATGGTTGGTCATGACAAGTAGATGACCCCTATTGATTTTGGGGTCACTAGGTCAAAGGTCAAGGTCGCGGTGACATTGACTATCAAAACGATGTGCGATCAATAACTACAGAATGGTTGCACCTAGGGTCCTCAAACTTGGAACGATGGTTGTCATGACAAGTAGAGGGGTCACTAGGTCAAAGGTCAAGGTCAAGGTGACCTTGATTATCAATTGACTATCAAAACGATGTCCGATCAATAACTACAGAACGGTTGGACCTCGGGTCCTCAAACTTGCAAGGATGGTTGGTCATGACAAGTAGATGATCCCTATTGATTTTGGGGTAACTAGGTCAAAGGTCAAGGTCGCGGTGACATTGACTATCAAAACGATGTCCGATCAATAACTACAGAATGGTTGCACCTAGGGTCCTCAAACTTGGAACGATGGTTGTCATGACAAGTAGAGGGTTCACTAGGTCAAAGGTCAAGGTCGCGATGACCTTGACTATCAATTGACTAGCAATTGACTAGCAATTGATTATCAAAACGATGTCCGATCAATAACTACAGAACTGTTGGATCTCGGGTCCTCAAATTTGGAAGGATGGTTGGTCATGACAAGTAGAGGGGTCACTAGGTAAAAGGTCAAGGTCACGGTGACCTTGACTATCAAAACGATGTCCGATCAATAACTAGAGAACGGTTGGACCTAGGGTCTTCAAACTTGGATCGATGATCGAGTCATTTCAGAGTGAGTCAAAGGTCAATGTCACAGGGATATTAAATATCAAAACGATCTCTGATCAATAGAGAACGGCGGGTGAATGGGGGAGCCCTACGCTTTTGTCCCATGGACAACAACAATTTCTAGTTGTTTGTGTTTCAACATCAGGACGCTCATCCACATCCCAGTCATAAAGAGCACTTTCCATTTACTGTGCTGTGTTATCAATGACATGTGAAAAATCTTGTAATGGAATAGCATCCATATTATCTGGTAAATCGTTTCTTGTGCTCTCCAACGCTTGTCGAACTTTTTGTGATAATTTTGTTTTACTGTCATACTCCGGCAAATTCAAAAATTGTCTTACCGCCCTTGTTCCCCCAGAGCCATATTCTTTTGCCAAAGAACCAAGGGAAAGGAATGTTGCACTACCTTGCTTGGCAGTTATTCTTATTTCTTTATCACCAACAACCCAGTATAATGTTTTACTATCATCTGATACTTTAAACTGGTCATAATCAATTTTGTCCGGTGCCATCTTATATCGTTTTCCTATTTCATCATGATTTTACAAGATTTTTTTTGTATATTTTAAGTGTAGCTTCTGTCAGCTCTCCTCTAAGTTCAGCAATATGGTCGCTTTGATTAAGAAGACTTCTTTGAACAGGCTCATCGGGCACCATAGGTAAATCATCATCAAAATATTCATCATAATCATCTCTATCGAACGCAGGATTGTCAAACTCAAATCCACCCTCAGCCATTGTTTATTTTATTTAATTTTAAAAAATAAAAACAATGTCAGCTTACGGAAACAAACTCAACCCTCATAGAAAACTAAGAGAACCTCATGGTGCCAAGGGCATCCGCACAAGCGTAGTAATAACTAATAATCCATCAACAATAGACCAAAACCAGCAACTGCTTGTGAGATTTCCAAATCTAAGTACTAATGATGTGATAGTTCCACGTACTGCTCGTCTTGCCTTTGAAATAGAACTTAAAAGCAGAACAGACGCCAACGCTACTCTATACCAGAATCTGGGTAGAGCAATTGTGAAAAAAATGACAATAAGAATAAGTGGCAATGAATTCATGTCAATAGATGACAGTGATATATATCATTGTTATGTAGATTTATGGAAAAGCCCTACCGAACGAGTAAACATAGCTTACCAAGGTATTGGTAACGCAAACATGTTAAAACATAGAGTTGGTGCGGGAGATAAATCCTCAGACACCGAAGATGAAGCTGTAGCAGCAGCTTATGGAAATATAGTTTGTATTCCACTGGACTTTGAAATGTTAGAAAGTCATATGCCATTTTATCAAGCGGGGCTTGGTGATAGGTTAGAATATGAATTAACGTTTAACAATTATAACAAAGTTATCAAAAGCAGTGATGCTGATGCATCTTATGTAATAACAAATATCTGCTTGGAATTTGTTATGGTTAGTGATGTTGAATTAGCCAGACAAATAAGACAGCAAACCAATGGTAAGATAGTATTTATGTATGATCGTATCTTGCGACATAAAATAATACAAGCAAAAAAATCTGATACCCTTTGGAATATCAACATTAATGTACCACCACAGAGCATGAAAGGTATTCTAATGCTGTTTGAAGACCCAGAAAGAACAGACACGGAATCCTTTTACAACCCAAAGATTGAAAAGGTTGAAATGACAATAGAGGGCGTACCAAATCAGTTGTATAGTCAGGACATGAGGGCATATCAACATTAGGATGAAATCAACAAATATTTTGCCTTGACATCAAAAAGAAACAAAGAGACAGACATAGCGGCAAAGGACTTATACTTTACCAATGTTTCTCTTGAGACTTATCTGACAAAATCATATGCTTTGTGGCTTGACCTTAGAACATGTGATGACAATTTATTACACGGCAGCGGAAGAAAAATAGAAAACGTCAGTGAAGGTATAACAATACTAATAAATAAAAAAAGCAGATGCAGATCAACCTTTAAATATTTATATATATATATAATACAAGATGCGCAAATCAATTTTGAAGATGGAAGATTCAAAGAAGTACGATACTAAATATCCTAAATATCCACACAGTGCCATTATCTGTGGTCAGACAGGCTGCGGTAAAACAGAGTTTGTTCTTGACATACTTGAACAAGAGTATGTTGGAGTTTTTGAACATATAATTATTTTTTGTCCAACCATAGAGTGGAACGAGGCTTATAAAAATAGACCCTGGATAGGTGATGTAAGAAACCCGAGAGATAAAAACATAACAATTGTCAACCCGTTAGCAACGGCAAAGAAATGCTACACGAACTGTTGCGTTTATTTTTCAAACAATATGCTGGCAAGTCTACATTATACATCATTGATGATTGCTCCGCTACAAAAGAATTAACAAAGAAAAAAGATATGTTGTCAGAGTTGGCATTCTCTGGTCGTCACGCCAAACAATCAGTGTGGGTCATTTCACAGAGATATAATTCTGTATTGAAAGATATGAGGGAGCAAGCAAAATGGTTGTGTATGTTTTACACCAAGGACAGAGATAGTTATGAAAATTGCTTGAGAGAAAATGATGTTATTCCGACGCTGGAGGAGAGAACCAGAATAAGAAAAGCTTTAGCAAAGACTAAATATTCCAAGTTAATTTTGAGGACTTACCAATCAACTGGTTATTGGGTTGAATAATGTTTTTATCATCAACATTTCCTTTTCCAAATTTGGAAAATAAAAAACTAGATCCGGTGAATGCCTACGCACCAACCAATGCACCACCAACCAATGCAACATTACTAGCCATTTATTTCTTTTTACGTATGTATTGTATCGAAGCTTGTAAAAAATCACTTCTTAAAACATGTATAAAATATTCTACACCATCCTTTGTCACAGGAATTACAAGCATTTCCTGTTCTCCATGGGCACCTTTTATATACATGTCTACTATTTTATTTTTGTCATAATCACCAATCTCATCGTCTGTTATTCTTGTTCTAAAATCCATTTTTTATATAATATTTTTTTTTATTATTACAAAATATATTTATTTCATAATATCTGCAGGTATAATACCGTCGAATAATTTCTTTTTTTACAACTGTTGCTAATAGTAATACTAACAGCAAAGTAGCAATGTTAATAGCAATACTGACATGAAAATATAATGAAAATATCGGGGAATATAGTAATGCTTATAGCATTGCTCATAGCAAATTAGTAATGTTAATAGCAATGCTTGCAGCAAATTAATAATGTTAATAAAAAAAATAGCAATGTTAATAACAATGCTATTAACAATACTAACAATTACTAGTTGCATGAATATCGCAGCTGGTTGTTTTGTATTTTATATTTATTTCAAGATAAAAAATAAGATTACTAATATAAAAATGAATGCGGAAGAACTATTACAAAATATATCGGAACAGACGGAACCCACAGATGAATCAAAGCAACAAGAAACAAAAAAAGAAAGATTATCAGCCATAGTGGCTGGTGGTGGTAGTCGTCAATACTTGGGTAAAGACATGCAACTCACGAATATAGATAGCATGCCCCCGGATGAAATTAACAAACTTTACTGCAGATATGAAGCAAGGCTTGGGGCAAGTATGACCAAGACTTTAGGCAATTCTTTTATTAACTTGTATGTGATGGGAGTATCAAAATATTTCAATGTAATCAATCCACCAAAACTGATAGAAGATTTAGAGGAAGACCCATTTATTAATCATGCTTTAACAAGTGCTTGTTGTGAGTTGTATTATAGGTATGGAATGTGCTTAGCGCCATTTACAGCAATACTGACAACTGTTAGACATTTTGATTTTAATAAAAATAAAAATACAGATAATATAAATGGAGAACCAAGAGAGTGAAGTTATACCTGTTAAGGTTGATACACAATCTGCTAAACAAAAAGTAAAAAATCCAAAAAGAATAGAAGCTGGGGAAAAAGGAGCAGCGGCAAGAAAGGCAAAGCGTTTGCTTCAGGATGCACAAGATGCTGCAAAGCAAGATGCAAATGAAATAACAAAAATAACAATAGGTGAAGAGGAACCACAAAAAATCATAATAAACGTATACAGAAATTATATTCCACCGTGTGTCGTTTTAGTAGGCATTGCTGGGTTGGGTTTGTATATTTATAACAAGAAATCTGTTGTTACACAACCTGTTGCTGTTCCTGCGGTTGCACCAAAAGACCCGTTTGATTTTTAATAATTTATTTAAAAAAATAATCATATAAAAAAAATATATAAAAAAAATGGCAACAAGTATTGACGGAAAACAAATTGTAAATATGGTGTATCACGCTGGAGTGGAAACACTTCTAACTGTTGGATATTCTGAGATTGGCAAAAAACTCCTAAAAATACCAGCACCTAAAGTGGATTTTAATATGACAGATGTTGGGATGCTGTCTGTGGATATAATGTTAGCAATGGCTACAAAAGATATGTTAATTAAGCAAGGTATTATTCCTGCGGATATTATGAAATAATTTAAAAATATATATATAAAAAATGGCAAGTGCAGTAGCAATGATGATCGGTGGCGCATTAACAACCGCATTGGCGTTTAGCGGTTCAAATTATTTCTTTTCAAAAATGGGAAGTCATTCAGATGAGGAAAGACAAAGGCATGACAAAGCCGTGGAACAATTGGAAGGAGCACAATCGGCGTGGAATAAAAAAAGAACAGAGAGATTAGATTTTATTAACAAGCAACTACAGAAAGAGCATCATGCGGAGCAGACATTTGATAATGTAGACCAGGCTATGAAGCAGTATTATTATATAACTGGCAAACAGTTGCTTTTGGAACCGGAGCCTAAGTTGAGTGATTTCTATACACCATCTCCGGATCAACAGAATAGAGAAATTACGTTTATTGTGGTGGGCATGGCTGCAACTGGATTTGTGGCGTATAAATTGATTTCATAAAAAAAAAAAATATATAATTAATTTGGAATGACTAAGTCATATGCATGATACCTATTTTTGTTGTTGTTTTTACATGGTTTCAATCCAAGTGGTCGAATATAATATGGTGGTTTAGCACTCTTCTCTATTTTATATTTGAGATGATCAGGCGCCCATACTTCACCGTTGTCTAATAATGTTAATACCATGGATGAACCATATTCAGTATCCAGTATTTTCGTATCTGTAATAGTGTATATTTTATTTATTTCCAAGTCTGTCCATTTCTTTGTGCTATTTTGATTTTGCTCTTCAAACAGTTCATCAAATCGTGCAGTTGTGGTTTCCATTTTTTTTCTTTAAAGTTATATATTTTAATCTTTAGTAAAAAAAATGGAAAAGATTTATTACAGCCCAAAAGGATTTTGGAGAGGTTAATCAGCAGTTAAAAAATTGTCAAAAGAGGCTGGTGTTAGTGAGAAACAGGCATTAGAGTTTTTTAAAAAACAAGCTGTGTGGCAGATTTATTTACCCGCACCAAAGAAAATAATTAGACCCAGGTTTGATGTTTCTACTAAGAATGGAGTGCACCAAGCTGATTTGTTATTTTTACCGCATGATACTTTTGGTCATGGACGCAAGACATATAAATATGCATTGACCGTGGTTGATATTGCGAGTAGATACAAAGAAGCAGAGCCACTGACTTCCAAGAATAGCAAAGAAGTTGCTAAAGCATTTGAAAATATATACAGTCGGCATTTGAAACATCCAAAATTATTACAAGTGGATCCAGGCAGAGAATTCATGGGTGCAGTATCGCAGTTGATGGCGAAACATAAAGTAAATATCAGACGAGGCAGAACAGAGATACACAGAGACCAAGCTATAGTGGAAAGATTTAACAGAACATTAGCTGAAAGATTGTTTGGCTATCAGTATGCTAAGGAAATAGATTCCCAAAAACGCAACAGAGAGTGGGTAAAGAGATTACCAGAAGTTGTTAAAGCAATAAATGTGGAGACAAAAAAGCCTCCTCCTGTTGAAACAAAAACATTAAAAGATAATACTATCTGTATGAATGCAAGTGTAAGATATTTATATCAACCTGGGGAACAAGAAGGTGGAAGACGCAGAGCAACTGATCCAATGTGGAGTGTAGATATTCACAAGATTAAAAGTTATATGGTGACGCAAGGTATAAGAGTATACTATTTAAAATCACCAGCGCCTCAAAGAGGATTTGTCAAAGAAGAACTACTTATTGTTCCTGCTAATACCCAAACGCGTTTATAAGTTTTTATAAAATCCATGTGCATCAGTTTTAATACCGTCTGGTGCTATGTATCGTTTAGAGTAAAATGGTGACAGTGTTACTTTGTTTACTGTTATGCCATATATCTGATGCTTTATTGAGCGTATCATATTCATTTCATGGGTGTATTTTTTCTTGCCAAACAATGCATCATTGTAGTTCTCAAAGTTGATATGTTTTTGGATTACATATGTTTTTACTCCCTTTGCTTTCTTAATAATCTGCTCATCCGCTCTCAAAATAGAATATAGTTTGGGTCTTAATCCAACATACTCAGCTATAGCAACACCAGCACATCCATCTTTCATCTTGCCTATTACTTTTTTATTTGTACCATCGTGCAGTGGATGGTTTTTCGGATAATCACTCAAGTCATACTCATCTTTCATTTCAGCCATGTCTTTGTACACATCTTCTGTTTTGATATCTACCAGCAAGCTGTCAGTGTCTGTGTATAATAAAGTACAGTCATCTCCGTACCTTTTCTATAGGGTATTATAGTACCAATCATACATCAAGTGCTTTGATAAATCTAATACTGACATCCCAACATAGATTGGTTTGTTTAATGTTAATTTTGTTTTGTTTACATGTATTGCTGACAATTCATCTGAAAACTTTATACGCCTGTTAAAGTTGGGTTTGGCTAGTATTTTTCTTATCTTTTCATTTTCAGAGCCGTCAGTTCTGACTAGTTTTATATCAGTCCGCTTGCGTAGATTTTCCATTGTTTTGCCAAACACAGAGTTGTTCATAAGTTTGTAAAAATCTTTTTCAAATTTGTGATTTAGCCTTTTTCCTAAGTTCTGTGTTAAACGAACATCTGATCCCATCCATGGTTTTTCATTAAAATCTACTACTCTGTGTATTTTCTTTAGTTTCATGCCTAAAGATAAATACAGTTGCAGGTTTTTGTAATGTAACACAAGTTTTTCTTTGTCCATAAGATTGGGAACTAGTTGTTCTGTATTTAACATGCTATTATTTTCCAACAGATCTGTCTGATATTCAGACAACCATTCTTTTTTCACTGCTATTCTTTCCGGTGCAAGTGGATAGTCAATGTGAGCTTCATGTAGTTTTTTAGGATATTCCAAATCAACTTCAAGTATTTGTCCTTTGCCAGGTTTTGGTTTAGAAAATGCCCCACTCTTGTTTCTGGCTTTCCAAACAAAGCCAGAATATGGAAGTGGCTGACTCATTGAATGTCCATAAAGGTTATTTTCATCATAATACATTAAGTGGTTGTTCTCCTTGTCAGGGTTATAATAAGCTACGTGTGGATTGTTTGCTTTGGCATATCTTTTTGATACCATACTTATGCCACCTCGCATTCCTTTTTCTATGAATAAGTGCATGTCAATGTCTGTCAAAAGTTCTAATTCTATTTCTGAATGTTTAAGTAAAGCATCTCAAGATAATCCAGGTACTGTATAGTAATGTAAAGCATCAACTTTGTATGCATTCATACATGTTTTTCTAAAAGTTTGGAATACATCTGCTAACAGAGTTACATCAGTTTTTAGATAGAGATCATGATAGTTTCCAAGAGTTTTACAGTTAAACTCTTTCCATATTGTTTGAGCATGTTCGTAATCTTTGAGACTTATACTTTCATCTGTGAGACTACTGTAAAACTTGTTTATAGGTGGCAATTGTGTTTCCTCAAATCTTTTTACACTGTCCATATATTCATACGGGTAAACACCTTTCCGCAGAAGTAAATTTGTTTGTTCTCCAAACTGATTTTTGGTAATTTTGAAATCAGATGTATCCGTAGCATCAACCAATTTTTCCAGAGACGAAGCCATAAACTGAAAGCTATCCAAGAACCTAAGTTGTCCTATGCTAAATGATATATATTTTTCAGCATTGTTTGGGATGCATGTAATTTTACCTGACATTTTATGTATTTTTTGCATTATAAGATGACTATCATATCCTTTGAGGTTATGAAATACAACAGGGATGATTGTTTTATTTGGTTTTATTTTTAGTTTCAGGTAACAGTTTTTATGTGCTGCGCCTCTGTATTCACCTGTAAAATGACAGTGGTCTCTTACTTTACAGTTTTTACCTTTTCCTATTTTATTATTACATATCCAACATTGTGTTGCTTTTTCATGACCTTCCTCATTTTGTTGTGTCATGATTAATGGTTTTGGGTGAGCAAATATATTATTAATGTTGATCTTCTCACATTCTAAGTGATTTAAAAACTTTTCAACAACATCTTCACCTCTGTAAATAACAGGTTCTTCAACTTTACCATCATATCTAACAACCTGGTATCCAAAACCACAAGCTTCGTGTACATTTTGAATTTCAGATTTCTTTCCAAATTTGATTGGATGTGGTTTGATTATACTCTCAAGATCAGCATATATTGCATAAGGCACAGGCATCTGATTTTGATGATTTTTAAATTTTATGTGATTTTTACCTTCTTGCGGCATTTCTATTCTGCAAGAATTTTTGTTGATACCATCACAGTCTTCTTTGTGTTTGGTAAGTTGTCCTTTCCCAGAAAAGCCGTGAAGGCAACGATCGCAGAAGTAAGTTTGACCATGGTGTTTGTTTTGATCATAGAGTAGTCTATTCAGATTTTTAATCCAGCAATAGTGATATTTTTTTTGGTTTGTCGGGATAATCATCAGGGTCATAGTTGTCATCTATGATTCCTTCTTCATTATTTGGATCATCTTCATTCTCTGATTCTTTTTCAATCTCAATATCTTCAGATATTAAGAGCAGATTAATTCGCTCAATATCTTTTGGTTGTTCTGATATTTTATATGGAAAAAACAGTTACCTTTTTATTTTTTCCTGTTATGATATATCCATAAACGTTGATAGCAAGGTTGTTTTGTTTTTCTACTTTGGGAATTTGAGAAATTGGAGTGGGAAAGTCAATACCATCCATATTCAACTTACCCATGTGTTTCTTATAACTAGATATCCTATTTGGATTATTTTTATCAGGTCACAAAGCAGAAACCAATGCCACTTCCAAGCACTTATTATCTTCATTCCTAACATTAATTATTGCTTTCTTGTCAGCTAATGCTTTAGATAGAGGAATATATGAAGAACCTCTTAATGGTTCATACTTTGCAATATTCAAATAAAACTTAACACAGTGATCACTCTCCAATCCTGATGCTGTGTTTGTAAATCTTTCAAGGCTCTCTTGTATATATGCAGATGATTCATCGTAAAACTCATTTATTTTTTCAGAGTTTAAGATTGCATTTTGTTCGCTGTGTAATACTGCTTTGGTGTATTTTTTGGTAGCACCATCATCTTTGAATAGATTTACAGTGAGACCTAATTGAAACGTTAATCCATTCATCTCTGTCAGCTCTTTATTGATTTGTTTTGTGATAATGGATTTCTTATCACGAAATAGTTTTTGAGGGTCTTTGTATTTCTCGGCAGATATCTCGTATGCTTTAAAATAACCACACATTGGTTTGTTAACCAGTTTTAATTTTCTATCTTGAAAAACTTGTTTAAGTTCATTTATAACATTTTCTCGTAATTTAGCATATTTCTGCTTTTGCTCATTTATAACATTTTCTTGTAATTTATCATATTTCTGCTTTTCTCGTTTACGTTGTTTTTTTAGCACGTCGTCTCTTGAGTAAATTTTCTAATGTTTGAGAATTAACCTCTTTTGGAGTTTCCTTTGAAAATTCTTAACGAGCATCTGCCATCTTTCTAAGCTTATCATCATTAATTATTCCTTCCCGGTGCAATTGTAAACTGTATTTCAAGTCTTTGGTACTCATTTTTGTAATATATATAATATTATTTTTTCTTCTTAATATAAAAAATATTTATTATAACAAGAAAAAGAAACTGGAAAACACTTAGAAAATTGAAAACATTTGCCAATTTCTCAAAGTTGGATATCACGAGCCTTGTAAAAATAAAACAACAAAAGATTCAAACTATTGCAGTTTACATAAATTCAGATTAAAGCAAAGTAAAGTTTTACCGTGTCTAAAATGTGGAAAAGGTACAAGTCAAAATATCAAATATGTGTTGGTTGTGGTGCGCATATAGTTAGATTAAGACATAGATACTGGGAAGTAGTAAAGCCATATAGAAATTTAATGCGGGAAAATCAAACTATATGATTTTCTAGAGTTTATTCGTTGATTTGACTAAAATTCTGATAACAAATCGACAAATTTGTTTTGTATTAAAGAAACATTTTATAATTATATTACAAAAAACGCACAGACTATTTTTGGTGTAATTTTGATAACTATTAAAAATTTAAACTTGCCATCTTCACTACCCTATTCTAAAAAAGTTTTAATAAATCAAGTAAATCACCATTTCATGGTAAATCACCATTTCATGGTGATTTATTATATATGTATTTTGGGTCGTTCTGCTGTAATTTGAGGCGAAACAGAGTGAGACGAAAAATTACAGCAGAACCCCCAAAATACATATTTATAATATGCCTACCGCATTTAAAGCATTTGTTTCCTTTTTAAATCTTACACGGGTGAGTGCATGGAGACCATTGGGTCACTTGTTTTATGATTCGTCTAGTTTTGTTTCATTTTGCTCGTTTGTTTTGTACAACGCCTGAATAACACAGACTTTCACGGAAAACACGGGAAACACTTGCCATCTTTACCTCTTTACACATGTGGAGGTGCAATAAGATGAAATTCTCATTCGAATGAAAATGAAAACTATTGGATATCATCTTAATTCTTCTAAGCCATTATGATGAAGAATCTAAAAACAAAAGGTGCAAAAGCTCAAACAAGTAATGACAGGGGACTGGGCTATCTATGTCGGAGGACGCTTGAAAATCAGGTATGGTTTCAGACGAGTGAAATTCAGCACATTGGCATTGAACACAATGCAAACTACGCTATTTGTGCCCGTCGGTCAGAACTACAAGATGTGTTCCCTTATATACACTTTAATTCTGTGAATTAACTGCTGCGTTGGACGAGTGGTTAGCATAGTCTCAGAAGTTACAGGTTCGATACCTGTTCTGGTTTTTTTTTCATACGCACCCTCGCAGTATTTTACTCGGGTTAGGTACTGTGAAAGAATGCCATCCTTTGGAGTGGATATAAAGCCGTCGGTCCAGTGTGCAGGGAGAGCTATACCCTGTACCCAGTGTATTTCCAAGCCTTCTATTAGTGCATAAAATACACTTCTATGAACGGCGAGATGATTTTTGATATATACTCCGTCCTCTAGGTAGCGAGAACCAACAAGGGACATAATCTATGTCGTCTTTAAATAGCCATGTCGATTTCCTGTTCCTAAAAATGCGCGAAAATGGGGTTTCCCATTACGGCTATTATTCCCATTATTTTGATTGGATATTTAAAAATGACATCCAATCAGCATTCACGGACCCTAGATGTCGGAGCACCACGTCAGATTGACCCAGAAACAGGTGTGAAAGTAGAAGAAAATTGCCATATAAAAATTGAATTTTATTTTTTGTTCTGTTTGAGAAGAGGTACCCAGGTAAGCTTGATATCATTTTGAAGTTTAATATACATTTAAAAAATTCAGACATAATTTGCGATGATAAATACCCGTTTTCTGTAAAATTATGATGACTTAACTGTACGGGGGTCTAAACCGGAAGTAAAAAAATATATATATCAAAATGGCGGCACCCACCGTTTAGATTGCAAACAAACTGTATTTTAACTGAATTTGATTGATTGTTTGAACTGTGAGTGTAAATGAGTATATGTTCTGTTGCATATGCATTATATGAAGTATTCTGATGATGAATCATTTGTTTTTAAGCATTACATACTGTGTGTATGTATCAATTGTATGGTACTGATCTTGAGTGTAAGTTGTTAACATTCAAGTTACTGGGTTCATCAATTTCCACATTGCAGACACCTGTCGTCACACACTGACAACCTGTTGACACAACTTTGATTCTTGAATATGTTGCAATATTCGAAATACCTGCTGATAGTGATATTTTGTTTATAATACATGACTATATATGTATACAACGGTGAACTATGTGTGCTAAAGCTAATAAATGAAGTCATTTTAAGTGCAAAATATGTATATGTTGTATAAATATGTTGCTATGACAAAGGATGTTCATTTAATAAACATTATTAACTGAAAACCTGCTTTTTTCATGCTTGGACAAGTTTTTGACAAGGAAATAAAGGTGAGTATTTGTGATTGAAAATATACAAATAGAAAAAAAATCTTAAAAAAAAAAGTTATAATCCAAATTTTACAAACTCAGCTGTTCTAATATTGTAATAAATGGATGTATTTATGTACTGAATTTGGTGATATTATCTCGAAAAATAAAAAATCATCGATTCATGCTACTCTAGGGTGCATCTGTAAACGTCAATATGTAAAAAAAGCTCCCAAGACATCCAATAAATGAGCTTTCTCTAACACTTAAAAAAATTGTGTGTGTGCAGGGTCGTTTAAATAATGTATGTATGGTCTTGAAACACTTAACGTCAATATAACTGCATTGCCAACTATGGTTGTCGTTTCTATCGTTTTTTGCCTTTTCGAGAGTAATTAAGAATTTAATGCGTATCGGCTACAAAACATGTGTGTTTCCGGTTTCCCGACCGGGTCACCCTACTTTATCACCGCCGACCCTAAATATTTTTAGCGGAAAAAAAATAAATAATAATAATAATTTTTTATTCAAATGATAATTTTATTAGCCAGAGTTGTTAAGCATATCATCTGGATTGCAAAGGTTATCAAAAAGTTGCCTTAGTACAAAAATGGCATAATATATGCAAACAATATATATAAAAAAAATATCTAAAAAAAAAACTTTTTCCTACCTACCTACCCTAACTTTTTGACGGTGAAACCAGAAACACACAAGTTGTTTTTTTAGGCCTACACAAAACGAGCCGTGGTGTTAATTTTAATTAATATTTTGAATTCTATTTTACCCATTTTCAAAAGTCATATACCGATAGAAAGCGTATATAATTTTCCCTTTAGACAATTAATTTTCTTTATTATTATTCAGTGATAAAGAATCTGATTCGCTGGTTAGAAACAAACTTGCTTTCATCAACCCGTATCCCACCTTTATGGTAATAATATCTCGTAAAATTTTATGTCTTGTAATTCCTTGGCCTTTCATCTTTCCATAAAGATTACTTCTAAGCGAGTTGTGTTTAATTTTGAAGAAGAACATCAAATATTAGAACCATTTTAAATACACATAATCTGCCTGGAAAGATGGTGCTTCTATTTGATGTTCTTCTTCAACATTTCTTAACACAACTCGCTAGAAAATCTTTATGGAAAAATGAAAGGCCAAGGAATTGCAAGACATAACATTTTATCAGATATTATTACCATGAAGGTGTGATACCTGTTACCGAAAAATTGGTAAAATAAGAAAAACAAAAACAAAATGACGGTCGGAAGAAAAAAAGTTTGTTTTTAAACCAGCAAAATAGATTCTTTATCACCAAAAACCAATAAAGAAACTTAATTGGCTAAAAAATAAATTTTATACACTTTCTATAGATCAGGGTCTTCTAGCCATTTACAAAAGTTTTTATTTTATTTTACGAACTATACCAGTAATCAACATAATATACCGTATTTACTCTATAAGTTCGAATGGGATAAGGCCACTGCAGATCCCGTTGGAGGGGAAGGCAGAGGGGTAGAACCCCCCCCACCCCGCAAATTCATGTTCATTTTATAATTTTTTGTTCATGCTCATTAAAGGTCTTCATCATGATCCCTGCATTGTTTCAGGTGCCATCTCACTCCTATCACTAGAGCAGTGGCAGAAAAACAATAACTTGGCTCCAGCGTAAATGGAGTATCTACAATTGAACTTGCAGCAACTCTGCAGTTCAGGGTGAGAAGATTCTAGACCCGTTCTCCATATTTTATCTCGATGTACATGGAGAATGAGCCTGGAATGTTCATGCCTGTTAGGCGTCATATAACCTTTCAAGTGTTGGTGCGCCTTAAAACCCCAATTCAATTCGAATGGGATAAAATAAAAATAAAAATTTGATGTCCGGAAATATAACCTTCGGAAATTAACGCATATTTGCCAATGTCCGAATTTTTTGAGAGGAACGGTAAATTAACATTCCACGGGGCATAGTGCAGTATGTATTTTTAATAATGATGTACAAGGCAATCTCTAGGACAATCTCACCTTCTTTGTTCACAGTAATTACGATAATCCACCCATTCATTATTACTTATTGGTAATGATATCCGGCTATTCTATAAACTGTAATTACGGTACTCAAATTGGGCAAACCGTAAAACCTCTGAAATCGGTACAGACACACATTACATGCGGGTAGAGAATGTCTATGTTTGTTTCAGCTGCAAATGAGTTTCTCAGAGTAGATAAAAGAATGCCTGCGTTTTTTAAAAGTGCATGAATGGTTGTTTGTGTGTTTGTTGTTTATTGTCTAAAAAAAGAATTATTAAAGGGGTTGATGCACTATTTTCAAACACAGTGTATTCTAAAGGGCTCTGAAAAACTTGAAAAAAGCTGAAAGAATTATCAAAATGCCATGAAAAATAAAGGAGATATGACCTATTGAAAATTTGCAAAGAACATAAATGGAGGCGGCCATCTTTGAATGATGACGTCATCGCGCCGTTTTACCATATATGGCATATTGATAAAATGGCTTTTGAAGCAAAGAAAATCACTGCAAATGAAAAATAATACTAAAATGTATACATTTTACATCTGTATATTTATTTTTAATCAATTTGCAGCAGTTTTCTTTGCTTTAAAATACATTTTGTCAATATGCCATATATTGTAAAACGGCGCGATGACGTCATCGCTCAAAGATGGCCGCCTCCATTTATGTTCTTTGCAACTTTTCAATATGTCATATCTCCTTTATTTTTCATGGCATTTTGATAATTCTTTCAGCTTTTTTCAAGTTTTCCAGAGCCCTTTAAAGTAAACTGTGTTTGGAAATAGTGCATCAACCCCTTTAAAGACAAACTGGGCAATGATACATAGGAATCACTTTGTCGTCCGTCCGGCCTTCAATCCGTCAGTCACAGAAACATAACATTGGCTATAACTTTCTCATTTCTTGATATTTCGTCATCAAACTTTCAATATATACTCATCATGACAACATCGACATGACCATACTAAAATATTAAGGTCAAGTCACACTGAAAGTCATTATATGGGTTAAATACTTATTTTTAGCTTGAAGCTTATGCCGTGGTGCGTCGTCCATCTGTCTGGTTTTTTTTGTGGCGACTACTCCTCTGAAACTACCTGATGGATTTTCATGAAACTTCACAGGAATGTTGCTCTTGATGTCTAGTTGATCCTAGCAAAAAATTCAGATCGACCGGAAATTCAAGATGGCCACCAAGGCTAAAATAGATTTTAAAAATGCGATTTTGTGGCGACTACTTCTCAAAAACCGTAAGTGATATTGATTTGGAACCTTTACCAAAAGGACATGTAGTTGATCCTAACATAAGTTCATTTTGATTGAATGTCAAACATGGCCGCCAGCGTCCATCTTTGTTTACAAAGAATTATATAGTAAAAACTTGTGGCCACTACTCCTCTGAAATTACTTGACGGATTTTCATGAAACTTCACAGGAATGTTGCTCTTGATATCTAGTTAATCAAAATGGTTTCACCTGGTTTAAACATTGTTTCAACACGCGTCTGACCGATTACACATAATTTATGTGGATGTTTATGGCATGGTCAGTAATCGTGTAATTGTTTCAACTTGCTTGATAATAACAGTAAAAAATCACAATCATAAACTTTTTATTTAATGTCTAATTGCATCACGACAAACAAGCTACAATTAAATTCATTGAACTATATTCTCCTGCCTGTGTTGGTAATTATCGAGATGCAATTAGCAATAAGAAGAAGTCATTGATCATGATTTTAACCTGTTATTTTCGGCGAATGGTTCATCTTTTCCCGATGTCCGAATTTATTAACCATCAAAATTATTGAAATATGATTGATTTCTTAATATGTCCGAATACCATTTTTATTATTTTCTTCAATTAATTATGTGTCCGGAATTAATGAGTATCCGGACCGGGAGTCTTTGGGTAGATACGGTATATATGCAAATTTAAAATATTTTTATATGCCATTCAGGCAGGACTTACCGGTATTATTTTGGAATGACGATGTCCGTCCGTCCGTTTCCTGTCTGTCTGTTTGTCCGTAAGACTTGTTTCCTGATAACTATTCCTACAGACTATAGTTTGTATCCGATCAAGATGAAACTTAGTAGGTTGTATCTTTGTAACATTTAGATGTGCAAATTGTTAGGAGGTTCCAGGTCAGTAACTTTTGCCAGAGCTGTTGCCCTTTGTCTCTACAAATGACCATAATGTTATATCATTAGGAACTTACTTACAGCTGGAACCCTAAACTTTTGATGGTGATGGTGGCTTGCTCGAGCTTGAAGGTTACCAAGTCGGGGCCTCAGCTGTAGTCGCTGGCAGCGAGTTCCACAGTGGTGCTGTGTGTGGGAATAAGCTGTACTTTAAGGCATCTGTAGAAGATGAGTGATTTACACGTGTGCGTGTAGATGCAGGTGATAGGTACAGATCAGCTGGGATGGGTGGTTGAGTGTTTTGTAGGGCAGATGTGAGTTGAATCTAAGCTCATATGGTCTCAAGTGTCTCCCACCCTAGGTCATCAAGCATGTCTGTGGTGGTGTACCTGGCTGCTCATCTCTGCACCATCTTTATCTTATTTTTGGATTGGGTAATGTAGAGGCTCGAGATTGATGCACAGTACTTAATGCCAAGTACTCCCTATGAGCATTTCGTCCTCTTCATTTGTGTAGGCCTAATACTGTATTTGTTTTTTATTAGGATTGATGGACGAGATGTATGACGGTAAACCCAATGAAGAGTCAGCACAGGAAATCATGTCCAGTGTGATACAAGGATTGGTATGAGATGTATGACGGTAAACCTGATGAAGAGTCAGTACAGGAAATCATGTCCAGTGTGATACAAGGATTGGTATGAGATGTATGGCGGTATACCTGATGAAGAGTCAGCACAGGAAATCATGTCCAGTGTGATACAAGGATTGGTATGAGATGTATGGCGGTATACCTGATGAAGAGTCAGCACAGGAAATCATGTCCAGTGTGATACAAGGATTGGTATGAGATGTATGGCGGTATACCTGATGAAGAGTCAGCACAGGAAATCATGTCCAGTGTGATACAAGGATTGGTATGAGATGTATGGCGGTATACCTGATGAAGAGTCAGTACAGGAAATCATATCCAGTGTGATACAATGAAGGGCTGTGTGGCAAAACATACTCTAAAAGGTAACTGGTGTTTGACAACATTATAAGCTGTTTGTTTAAATGTATCAAGGAAGAAATATAAAAAGATCGGACAGGGAAAGTAGCATTTAAGGAGGACAGTCAACCACAAAACACAGAAACAAACACGCAAACAGACAAACAAGAAGGCAAAAGTAATAATAAAAGCAAACGACATCACAAACACAAAAGGGTTGACAATAGGGCTACTGCCTTGGAACGGTCAGTGGCAAAGTAGGCCACTGGGGGTTTAAACCGGTTTTAGGGTGCACCAAACCTCACACTTACCCTACTGTCATCCCATTAAAACAGGACAGTGTAAATAAATCCCTGCCATGATCTAATCTCTAACCAACAAGGCAGCATCAATATGCAATATAAGTAAAACACAAATATGCTCGTGTAAATATAATACAAAAAAAAAAAAAAAATAGCCTAGAAAGCCACAATGAAGGTACTCAGTGACTTGGCAGAAGCCAGAGCAAGAAGAGAATAAACCATTAAGGGCACGACAAGAAGCTTAGTAGCTTAGTGCTTTGGAATATAAAAAACAATAGATGCTGCCTCTGCATACTGATGTCTGATCTAATTGTATATCCCGACTGTGGAACGTGACGTCACATCTTTAAAAGTGTTAGTCAACATTAGATACCTTGTTCCCTTCCATATAGCTTGTAGAATATGACACATGATTTAAAACTGGTTAGAAAATTGGCAAGAAAGCCCTACTAACTGGGAAAAAAAGTGGAAGTGCAGAAACTGTATTTTCATATCAGGTCATTTGGCTGTCAAGGGGTCCATCTTCTCTTTGTCAGCTTTGTAGCTCTGCTGGCTGATTACAATTTGTTCATTGTTAACTTGTTGCCCTTGATATATTGGAAAATGATATATTTTGCTTTATTAACAATCTAGCTCTGATCTATATTTTGCTTTATTAACAATCTAGCTCTGATCTGTCGTTTTTGGTGGAGGTGCTGTTGTTGTTTCAAGGTTGTGTCAGCGTGGCTAAGTGAATCATATCAGGTCTTTCTTTCGGAAATAGGGGATGAGGCCCAGATGTGCGATTAATACCTGGTGATATGTATTGTTGGCATTGGTGTACATCAATGAACGACAAAAATTACCAAGGTCAAGGTCATATTTGCTTATTTTCCCACAAACAATCTTGGTTAGGTAACTTAACCTTGGTAGGTGACTTAATCTCAGTTAACTTTATGTGATTGCCTCGCTTTTTGTCTTTGATACTTGATCATATGTATTGTTGGCATTGGTGGACATCGGTGAACGACAATAAATACCAAGGTCAAGTCCATATTTTGCGTTATTTTCTCCAAACTTAACCTTGGTTAGGTACTTAACCTCAGTTAACTTTATGTGATTGTCTCACTTTATGTCTTTGATACTTGGTTATATGTATTGTTGGCATTAGTGGACATTGCTGAACGACAAAAAATACCAAGGTCAAGGTCATATTTAGCTTTATTTTCCCAAAACTACATCCTGGTTAAACCACCTAACCTCAGTAACTTCTTATGATTACCTCGCTTTTTGTGTCGCCTTTTCAAAGAAAAATGTGTTACATAGGGATCACTTTGTCGTCTGTCCGTCTGTCAGTCCGTCCATCACGAAAACTTAACGTTGGATATAACTTTCTCATTTCTTGATATTTCTTCATCGAACTTTCAGTATATACTCATCATGACATCATCGACATGACCATACTAAAATATAAAGGTCAAAGTGACACTGAAGGTCATTATATGAGTTAAATACACATTTTTTCTTTACAAAAGCTTAACGTTAGCTCTAACTTCCCCATTTCTTGATATTTCTTCATCAAACTTTCAATATATACTCATCATGACAACATCGACATGATCATACTAAGATACAGTACTAGGTCAAGTGTTGCGTCATGATTTTTAATTATTGAACAAAAGATTACCTTGGGTCACTAAGACACACCGACCGAAATACAAAGAGACAACACCATTTCAGTAACTGATTTACACATTGATGTGTATTTGACACTAATCTGGTGCGTGACTTACTTACTGCATAGAGGGGCTTGTTACGAGTGTATATTTCACACAGTATACAAATTCTAAACACTGCACGTCTTCATTTGAAGATTGGCACCCCAAACCTTCCTCGGCCAATCAAATTCTGATAAACTGTCAAGTGGGAGAGA
Organism: Cyrtodaria siliqua; assembly: GCA_037043455.1. Lineage (NCBI taxonomy): Eukaryota > Metazoa > Mollusca > Bivalvia > Adapedonta > Hiatellidae > Cyrtodaria > Cyrtodaria siliqua. Next base: position 101,463 of record JAWPHD010003743.1, on the reverse strand, counting down.
TTAAACAATCACGAACAACACAGGTGAGTTTAACGACACATCAGTAATTGCTCTCGTCGAAAGCAACAGGTGGTTAATTTCCTATGCAATTATCGGCAAACTTCACAGTCAAGGCAAATTTTTCCTTGATTTTTAGCTCCACTGCTTATGGGATGCCAAGTTGTCTAATGTCCGTGCGTCATCCGTCTGTCCGTCGTTAACTTTTGTCTCGTTAAGACGACAGGGTCTTCATTTATAATCTAATCTTTACCAAACTTTACCAGATTGTTAATGTCAATGAAAGCTCGGACAGATTCGAAAACCAGCCAAATCGGACCAGTAACAGCGGAGTTACGGCCCTTGATTTAGTTAAATTAAAAATGCTATATTTTGCCTCGTTAAGACGATAGGGCATTCATTTTTCATCTGATCTTTACCAAATTTTACCAGATTGTTAAGGCGATAGGGCCTTCATTTTTCATCTGATCTTTACCAAACTTTAAAAAAAAAAATTCTTTTAATATTTTTAAATTTATTTATTTTTAATTTTTAGCTCTACTGGCCAAGGGCCAGAAGAGCTTATGGGATGGTGTGTTGTCCGTCGTCCGTCCGTCGTCCGTCGTCCGTCCGTCGTCCGTCGTCCGTTAACTTTTCTTCAAACGACTTCTCCACAGAAACCGCTCGGCTAATTTTGACCAAACTTCACATGGATGATCCTTAGATGAATGCTTTTTAGATTTGTTAAAATTAGGTCAGCGCTACATCAAAGATGGCTGCCATTACCATATATGGTCGAAACCTTAAAAAATCTTCTTCTCCAGAACCGCTGGACAGATTTCAACAGTTTTTCTTTTAAAATGATCTCCAACGCCTAGACTATCAAGATTGTTCAAATAAAGTCCCCGGGGTCAAAAATGGCCGTGCCCCGGGGGTCCAAAATTTGTATATTGAGGTTTTGCATGTTTTTCATATAGACATGTAGGAAACAACTTTAAAAAATCTTCTTCTCTGAAACCACAAGGCACAGAGCTCTCATGTATTACATGTAGCATCAGCTTATGGTCCTCTAATAAGTTTATTCAAATGGTGACCCTGGGGTCAAATTTGTCCCCGCCCCGGGGGTCACAGTTTTACATAGACTTATATAGGATTTTTTTTTAAAAAATCTTCTTCTCAGAAACTACAACAGCCAGAGGTTTGATATTTTGCATTTACTATAAGCTTATGGTCCTTTACCAAGTTTGTTCAAATGGTGACCTTAGGGTCACATTTGGCCCCGCCCCAAGGGTCACATGTTTTACATAGATATGTATAGGGAATTCTTCAAACGACTTCTCGTCAGAAACCGCTTGGCTAATTTTGACCAAACTTCAAATGGATGATCCTTAGATGAATGCTTTTTAGATTTGTTAAAATTAGGTCAGCGCTACATCCAAGATGGCTGCCATTACCATATATGGTCGAAACCTTAAAAAATCTTCTTCTCCAGAACCGCTTGACAGATTTCAACAGTTTTTCTTTTAAAATGATCGCCAACGCCTAGACTATCAAGTTTGTTCAAATAAAGTCCCCGGGGTCAAAAATGTCCGTGCCTCGGGGGTCCAAAGTTTGTATATTGAGGTTTTGCATGTTTTTCATATAGACATATAGGAAAAAAGTTTAAAAAATCTTCTCTGAAACCACAAGGCACAGAGCTCTCATGTATTACATGTAGCATCAGCTTATGGTCCTCTAATAAGTTTATTCAAATGGTGACCCTGGGGTCAAATTTGTCCCCGCCCCGGGGGTCACAGTTTTACATAGACTTATATAGGATTTTTTTTTAAAAAATCTTCTTCTCAGAAACTACAACAGCCAGAGGTTTGATATTTTGCATTTACTATAAGCTTATGGTCCTTTACCAAGTTTGTTCAAATGGTGACCTTAGGGTCACATTTGGCCCCGCCCCAAGGGTCACATGTTTTACATAGATATGTATAGGGAATTCTTCAAACGACTTCTCGTCAGAAACCGCTTGGCTAATTTTGACCAAACTTCAAATGGATGATCCTTAGATGAATGCTTTTTAGATTTGTTAAAATTAGGTCAGCGCTACATCCAAGATGGCTGCCATTACCATATATGGTCGAAACCTTAAAAAATCTTCTTCTCCAGAACCGCTTGACAGATTTCAACAGTTTTTCTTTTAAAATGATCGCCAACGCCTAGACTATCAAGTTTGTTCAAATAAAGTCCCCGGGGTCAAAAATGTCCGTGCCTCGGGGGTCCAAAGTTTGTATATTGAGGTTTTGCATGTTTTTCATATAGACATATAGGAAAAAAGTTTAAAAAATCTTCTCTGAAACCACAAGGCACAGAGCTCTCATGTATTACATGTAGCATCAGCTTATGGTCTTCTACTAAGTTTGTTCAAATGGTGACCCTGGGGTCAAATTTGTCCCCGACCCGAGGGTCACAGTTTTACAAAGACTTATATAGGATTTTTTTTTTAAAAATCTTCTTCTTGGAAACTACAAGAGCCAGAGGTTTGATATTTTACAATTATTATAAGCTTATGGTCCTTTATCAATTTTGTTCAAATGCTGACCCTGGGGTCACATCTGGCCCCACCCCGGGGGTCACAGTTTTACATCAATGCTTGTTTTTAAATTCTTAATTTCTTTATTATTTTTTTTTTATTATTATTTTTTTTCATATTTTTTTTTATTTTTTATTTTTTTTTTTATTTATTTTTTTTTTTTTTATATACTGTATATCTTCTTTTTTTTTTTTTTTCTTTTTTTTTTTAATTTTTTAAATATTTTTTTTATTTTTCTTTTTTTTTATTTTTCTTTTTTTTTACTGGCCAACTTGGAAAACCAGCCAAATCGGACCAGTAATGACGGAGTTATTGCTCTTGATATAGTTAAAAATGCTATATTTTGCCTCTTTAAGACGATAGTCACTCGCTTCATTGATGTCATAAGAGCCATATTAGCCAGTAGAGCGTCCACAGGCCCTCTTGGGCCTCTTGTTTAATTTTTAGCTTGACTGATCAGAGATCAGCAGAGCTTATGCCGTGGTGCGGTGTCCGTCTGTCTGTAAACTTTTTTTGTAGCGACTACTCCTCTGAAACTACTGAATGGATTTTCATGAAACTTTACAGAAATGTTGCCCATGAAGTCTAGTTGATCCTAGCAAAAATTCATGTTGATGTGAAATCCAAGATGGCCGCCAAATCTATAAATAGGTTTTTAAAAAACAAGTTTGTAGCGACTATTTCTTGAAAACTCTAAGTGATATTGATATGGGACTTTTTCTAAAATGATCAGCATGACATGATGTTGGTCCTTGTCGAAAATCGTTTTGATTCGACGTTAAACATGGCTGCCAGCGGCCATCTTTGTTTACATAGAGTTATATAATGAAAACTTGTAGCGACTACTCAAAGGGCTATCTTTCTACCGTGGGGGAATGGGTCCGGGTCCCTCAGAGGGGGGAATTTTCGCGTCAATTTCAGTAAAAGGGGGATTTTGCTTGAAAATTTAAACATCCATAACACATTATGATATCATCAATATAAAATGAAATCATGCTGATTAAATAGATATATAACACTAAATAGACAAATAAAGCAAGGACTTAAAGCTACAGAGTCCCTATATCAATCGATTTCTTCTTTGTAGGCGTGTCTTTATTTGTAACTTCATGTTCACCAGCTCATGTCGAAATCGGGTATTTAAGCGAGCAAATATAGCGAGGGAAATAATTTACTGTATATACATCGACCAGTGCACATTGTACCTATACACAGGTAACAGTAATTTTTACAAAAAAAAAATGTTAGCTTCTTTCGGGACTCGGAACACACAACCTTCTGATTTCAAGTCCTGTGCTCTATCCACTGAACTACAACGCTACTTGAGAAAATACTATACTAACTACCATATATTATGAGGCAAAATAACATATTTGAACGCAACTAATGATGGATCAATAAATATGCAGTCCATATTGTCGCAAGTGTAAATTAACATTGCCTGGTGTAATACTGTATCTTATCAATATGAAACTTCGTCTCAAATCAACCATATCTCGACTTGTTATTTAGCGCTTGATGAGTTTGTGTGCGCGCTCTTGTTATTACGTAATGCCTACTTAGTTTTAAAAATGCTACAAAATACCAATAAATAGCAGTGGTCTAGAGGTTCAGCGTACAGTTACTGCCACGCGGATTACGACTTTTTCGCAGCATCCCCGCGGCCGTTTTTCAATCAAAGTCACAAATCCCCGTGATCTTACCGCGGATTGTCACCCGAAATATCGCGGGGATTCCCCGCGACTAAAAATCGCCGCGATTGCAAAATCCAGTCTCGAAAGAAAGAAATCACCGCGATTCTCTGTGATAGATTAGCGGGGGAACGCGGGGGAAATTAGAGCACGGATCAATGAAAATGTAATAAAAATGATAAATACAATGAACAATTTTGGAAGCAATAGGTATTTCAAACTTTTAATGCATTTAATAACGTGTGTTTTTCGTTTTTGTTTTCCAAAGGTCACATTTCTCTTCACCGGACATAAATTGGCTACCCACAATCCTTTGCGATGTGTGTACCTATTAACAAGGCGGCACTAATAACGGGTTTATGACCCGGAATTCTTTACAATTTTTCGGATTATTTCTGACTAAAGAACCCATCGATGTATTAATAACCAACAGCAGAATAGTAAAATATGTTAAAATAACGATTAATTAAAAAAATATAATTCTAATTTCCAGTATAAGATTTGAATTTTATGTTCAGTCACCGCGAAGTCGGTAATAGGAACCGCCATTCAACTATCGTGACCCAGTATACATTATCCGGGCATTTGAATTTTCCGAAAACAAAAATAAAATTGTCTTCTGCTTCGGGTTTTTAATAGTTATTGAATAATAATGCATTAAATTGACTGCACAATTGTACATTGATACTGAAGATAAATCGCGGCGATGGCCTGCGATTTCACACCGGGTAAAGCGGTGTGCGAATCAAAACAGATCAACGTGATTGTGTCGCGGTGGAAAAAATATATTATCCCCTCGATGAGCGGGCTGTCCGCGGATCGCGGGGACAAAATCAGTGTGTCCGCGGTGAGATAAAATCGCCGCGATGAGTGGGATTAGTCTTAATCCGCGTGGCAGCAACTGTACATCTTTCAAAACTTACAAGTGCAAGGCTGTGGTTCAAATCCCGTTCCGGGCAACTATTTTTTTATCACATATATTCTGGAGCCGTATATTTATCGATGTTACCTGTACGGAGGCTAAATAAAAATGTGAAATTTTACGTATCGATTTCTCCTTATATACCGACTTTTGGGGTGTTCGTCGATTTGAAACTACTTCACACGTGACTTATTCATATTCATGAGTTATTACCAGTTAAAATAGGGACTGTACAGCTTTAAGCATACAATAACACAATTTTATTGTTGTTTATGCCAACCAATATACATTTAACAATAAATGGGTTCAAAACAGACTTGAAAAATATGTATGTTGAGTTGTTGACTAGCTGTAAGAGTTAGACTATGTTCAAAAAGTACCAATGACAGTTATGTCATTTACTTTGTTCTACTTTCTTCAACACACGCACAATTAACACTTAGTTCTCTTAAAATTCTAGCCTTCTGTCTTTCAGTTTATTTATTTATTTATTTTTTTTCAAGGGGGGAATTTTGTCACTGAGGTGGGGGAAAAAAATATACTTTTCAGGTGGGGGACTGGGGCCGAATAACGGCCCCAAAAACAGCCAAAAGACAGCCCTGACTCCTCTGAAACTACTTGACAGATTTTCATGAAACTTCACAGGAATGTTGCTCTTGAGGTCTAATTGGTCCTAGCAAAATTTCAAGTCGGCGGGAATTTCAATATGGCCGCAACGGCTAAAAATAAATTTTCAAAATACAAGTTTGTAGCGACTACATGTACTTCTTGAAAACTATAAGTGATATTGATATGGGACTTTTTCTAAAATGATCAGCATGACATAATGTTGGTCCTTGTCAAAAATCGTTTTGATTCGACGTTAAACATGGCTGCCAGCGGCCATCTTTGTTTACATAGAGTCATATAATGAAAAACTTGTAGTGACTACTCCTCTGAAACTACTTGACGGATTTTCATGAAACTTCACAGGAGTGTTGCTCTTGATGTCTAATTGATCCTAGCAAAATTTCAGGTCGGCCGGTAATTCAAGATGGCCGCCACGGCTAAATATACATTTTCAAAATACTAGTTTGTAGCGACTACTTCCTGAAATCAAAATCAATCAGTAGAGCTTCAAGGTCATTGACCTCTTGTTTAATATTATTTTATTATTTATTTATTTTTTATATTTTCATTTTTTATTTTTTATTATCTCTACTGGCCAAGATCCAAAACCAGCCAGATCGGACCAGTAATGGCGGAGTTATGGCTCTTTATTTAGTTAAAAATGCTATATTTTGTCTCTTTAAGACGATAGTCACTAGCTTCATTGATGTTATAAGAGCCATATTAGCCAGTAGATCGCTTCATTGATGTTATAAGAGCCATATTAGCCAGTAGAGCGTCCACAGGCTCTCTTTGGCCTCTTGTTTATCTAATGCTGAAACGTCCATCGGGCAAGTGACAGACAACCAGATTTACGAAGGTCACCTGCCTGCACCCAAAATCCACTTGCCCTGGTCGCCGGGCAACCATATTTCCGGAGCCCTGATACTAATATCAACATGACCATACTAAAATATTCAGGTCAAGGTCACACTGAATGCCATAATATGTTTTTGTGGAACTAAGTACCGCCTTATAACTGCATCATAGAAAGAGAAGACCGAAAAGTACCATTTCAAAAGCACGTATGGACTTTGTGATGTTGAGCAGAACACTCACTGTTTTCATGATTTCAAAAACATTGCCTGTCAGACAGACAGTCTGATGTTCACACACACTGGATATTTGTTTCAAGAAGACCTTGAATCCAGAGATAATGCAGTATCTTCAGGATACGTAATTCCTTAACCTGTCAGATGGAAATATATTGGATTCTAATCATTGACAGAACCATAGGAATCTACTTGGTAGTTTGAGTAGCTGTATGGCACAGCTCTGCTATTTCTGTGTGTTCTTCACCTGTATCTGGGCTAGCTGGAAGTAACCTAAGATAATTAGTTTATGAACCATTTAACAACAGGTGGGTGCTATTCAAAAACATCTTGGACAAGTTGGACAATAAGGAAAATCAAAATCACATGTTACAGGGTTATTGCCCTTGATTATGTAAAATAAGTTCCATGTTTGTCCAATAATTTATAATATTTCCATCGAGCACAGTGGCAAGAAACTCCTCAATACCTATTAAAATGTAAAATCCAGTTTGTGTTAATAGACGGTTAGTCATTGTGTCACATTTTTATTGCAGCTACAAAAGAAGAAGACAAAGCAGAGATGGAAGAGGAGCTTGAGGGACAGTTGAACCCTTTGGGTAAATCATATTTCTGTCCAGATTGTGATCAGTAAATAAAATGAAATAGGACGAGAGAGATTCTCAAACACAAACTCCCACATATATAACAATATAGGACTGTAGATAAATTGATAATGAAGTGAAAGAAGTATTAGATATTACGGGTAATTGAAAGATATACAAATTAATTCCAAAGTGATACTAAATCTAGCTGCACTCTGAATTTCGACATATTGGTATAATAAAATAAAATTATAAGCAGAACTGTTGACAATGATTTCACCTTGCAGACCAGCCTAGTAAAACAGTATATTAAAAGTTGTATCAATGATTGTGACAGTGAAATACAGACCTATTGAACACACCGATATTATGTAAGTCAGCTAAAAGCAGAACTCTTTGGTCCAGGCCAGCTGAGGTTATGGTACCACTGGTATTGAAATAGCCAACTTGAGAAAAACAGAGCTACTCTACACACCAATACAATGTTCATCAAAACAGAAATACAGTGGAAAACACCAATATAGTTTTGTCAACTTAATACAGTGAAAAACAGCAACTGAACACACCAGTATAGTCAAAGTCAACTGAATCAATACACTGAATACAGTGAAAAAACAGAAATACAGTGAAAACAGCAACTGAACACACCAGTATAGTCAAAGTCAACTGAAACAAGGCACTGAATACAGTGAAAAACAGCAACTGAACACATCAATATCATTTTGAGTCAACTGAATACAGTGAAAAACAGAAATACAGTGAAAAACAGAGCAACTGAACACACCAATATAGTCGAGGTAAACTGAATACAGTCAACTGAATACAGTGAAAAACAGATACAGTGAAAAACAGCAACTGAACACACCAATAGAGTCTTGAGTCTACTTAATACAGTTAAAAACAGCAACTGAACACACTGTTATAGTCATAGTCAAAGTCAACTGAATAGAGTGAAAAACAGAAATGCAGTGAAAATACAACTAAACATGCCAATATAGTCTTTCATTCAACTGAATACAGTGAAAAACAGCAACTGAACACACCAGTATTGTCAGAGTCAACTGAATACAGTGAAAAACAGCAACTGAACACACCAATGTAATGTAAGTTGACTAAATACTGAGCTACTGGAAGATTCAGGTAAGATGCGACAGTGACAATGAAGCGTAAGAAGTTGCATGCAATAATTAAGCTTTTGGACATAGAAACGGAAACATTTTCTTATCGGCCATCCTAAATACTTCTAAAGTTTAACATGTTTAATGCAGTTTTGGAAGAATATTTCAAAAAATGGGGGTAAAAAGCCCAAGGTGTTCTTTTGCATGTTTTAATATGAAATACATTTTGGATGGCCAACACAGAATTAGAATAAGACATTTTTGTTCACAATTATTTATATGGTATTATGTAGCGTTGTTCCAATTAATAAGTTTGATCGATCATCAATCAGTTATGCCTTTGATCTGATTAATCAATTACAATTTTTCATGATTGACTTTACTCAGTTGTTGAAAATTATGGCTTATTTCATTCTCTTGTACTAAAATATACAAGAAAATAAAATGAGTTATAATTTTGCAACAAGTAATCACATATAGTGGGTATCACAACTTATTTTTTAAAATACATGTTGGTCAGTTTCCTTCAGTTTCTTTATTACCAGAACATACTTGAAATGTGATTATTTTCTTCATTATAGTCTGAAAACGGCTTACACTTGTCTTTTATAGCAGCCATGTTTAATTGATTAATGATCGATCATCAATCAGTATAATATTCTGTTATTTCCCAACACTAAGTCTTGCGGTTGGGACTAGTATTATGTTATTAACAAACAGGGCGTCCGTGGCCAAGTGGTTAGAGTCTCTGACTTTGAAATCACTTGCCCCTCATCGCTGTAGGTTCGATACCTCAGCGGAGTATGAATCTTCATGTGAGGAAGTTATCCAGCTGGCCTGCGGAACATCGGTGGTTCTACCCAGGTGCCCATCCATGCACGAAAATTGGTATGCTTCCAGGTTCTTTTATTCTTCTGATACGGCACAGTTGGCACATCTCGTACAGTTAGATCTTACCTTGTCCCGCATCTTTGTACTTAAACAAATTTCCCCAGGTCTTCTGTCGTGCTAGCTTTACTTAATCTTGAATAATTCAATTCAATTTGTTTATCAGTCAGAGCTCTAACCTTAAACAGTTACAAGTTTTATAACTGCTGGAAGTTATTAAAATGCCAAATTATTATCTCCCTTTGGTTTAGAGTAGCAGATACTTTTCCCCAATAACCATTTGTAACCTAAATCAGTTTCCAAGATCATTTGCTATCAAATCAAAATAGTTGTCAAATCTGCAGTGTTTATTTATGTCTGAATACTTATTATTAAGGATAAATACATCTTCATCAAGATCCAAGTATCTGTTGTTCACTAATTTTCATGTTGGTGCCTACAAAATATTTTTTAATGAATTTTATTGCATAACAGTAGGTAACTTGAGAGGATTTGCGCATTGGATTTTCATGGATGCTCATAGAATTTTATTGCATGGTTGTAAAGTTGAATAATCACCCTATCAGGAGAAAATTATATATATACAGGGAAAATTCCTGTACAGAAGACAGAATGCATCTAAACTTGAATGATTTTGTGGTAGTAACTGCTTCTTGTTACTATCCCAGATTTAGTGTTTTTTTAATAACAGTCACAGGTTATGAAAAACGTAACTGTTTAAGGTTAGAGCTTTGACTGTTTATTGCTGTAAAATCCAACATAGGAATATCACCAAACAAAGACAGTACAGTACAGTTACAGAATAATTGTATGATATACATATTTGTATTAATAATGATTAATGTATTAATACCAATCATAATAATACTGCTCAGGGTTCTCCACAGGCCATTTAAGCATAGCGGAGCCGCTACGCTTGACTTCCAAAATCTTACATCCCGCGGTGCCTAAACTGCGCGGTGTCTGAACATAAAATTCAATTAGTAATTCTTATACTGGAAATTAGAATTATATTTTTAATTAATCTTTATTTGTAACACATTTTACTATTCTGCTGTTGATTATTAATACATCGATGGGTTCTTTAGTCAGAAATAATCCGAAAAAATTGTAAAGAATTCCGGGTCATAAACCCGTTATTTGTGCCGCCTTGTTAATAGGTACACACATCGCAAAGGATTGTGGGTAGCACATTTAAAGCCCGGTGAAGAGAAATTTGACTTTTGGACAACAAAAACACGTGTTATTAAATGCATTAAACGTTTGAAATACGTATTGCTTTCGAAATTTATTCATTGTATTTGTCAGTTTTATTACATTTTTTATTGATCCCTGCTCTAATTTCCCCTGCGTTCCCCCGCGAACCTATCACAGAGAGTCGCGGTGATTGCTTTCTTCGAGACTGGATTTTGCAATCGCGGCGATTTTTACGGTCAGGTGGAATCCCCGTGATATTTCGGTTGACAACCTGCGGTACGATCGCAGGGATTTGTGACTTCGATTGAAAAACGGTCGCGGGGATGCTGCGAAAAAGTCGTAATCCACGTGACAGCAACTGTATAGAGATTATTTAACTGCTGCGATCGTTTATAGGGTAATCCTTCATGAGATGGTAGTGTTGTAACTATTCCTTTAAAATGGAACAAACATGACTACCATCGAGTGAAGGATTTGCCTATATATATCGAGCCCAGCAGTTAAATAATCTATTTATTACATTTCAAATCGCTTTGTGTATAAATTTGACCTAAATTATTTGTTTTATTGAACGTTAAGGGTGGATAACGTCAACGTCAACAACACTTTATTGACGGCATATTTCAACATCACAGTTATTTTTGTGTTCAGAGTTAATATTTAGCGAATATGAATATTCTTTAACTGAAAAATCCCTATCTTTCAGACGTAGAAATGTAATTAAAACATTTCACTACTAACACTTTGGAGGGGTATGTGCACCTTAGTTGAATAAAATCTGTTAAATATTAAGGTATGAAGTGAACAACTTCTCATTCGATCGTGTTTTTTTTCCAGTTTTTTTTCCGTGAATCCAATCAAAAAGTCAAGGGGTTTCGCCACCTTACACAAATCCTTAGTCGGAATAGTTTATTTGTCCTTGGTCCTTGAATTTTCTCGTGATAGTCACCAGGCCATTGAGTTAAAAAAAAAGTGTCTCGTTTATTTCTTCCTTCCTCCCACCTCCAGTCCTTTCCTGGGCATATTTTAAAAACCTTTTAATTTCATCCTCCACAAAGGTCTCCACCACTTGGTGGGAAGCCAGGACACTGTCTGTAAAGGAAAGAAAAATATATATGAATAAATTTACTGAAAAGGAAAGTAAGGTATATGAATCTGTTTATTTACACATTTAATATATTAAAAGGCCACGGCGCACAACCATAACTTGCCAATTAAGCTTCATTTAAATGTTTCAAGTACTCTGGATATACAGTACGGCTCACGCGAAGCACACACTTTACTCTTTCACGCCGAGTGAAGAATTTACAAATCGTGTAATTACGCGGAGTTCGGGTGATAAAACTACTCGGCGTGGGAATCGGCTCTCGGCAAACTTACGCCGATACTTCGCGTGTACAAACTGCACAGGTAAAAGGTGCAACATTTTATTATATTTAATTATTCAATATCTTTTAAACAAATCGAAGCAGAAGACAATTTTTAGCTCTACTGGCCGAAGGCCAGCAGAGCTTATGGGATGGCGAGTTGTCCGTCGTCCGTCGTCCGTCCGTCCGTCCGTCGTCCGTAGTCTGTCCGTCTGTTAACTTTTGCCTTGTGAACACTCTAGGGCCTTCATTATTAATCGAATCTTTACGAAACTTTGCCAGTGTCTTTATATCAATGAAAGCTCGGACAAGTTCGAAAACCAGTCAGATCGAATAAATTTCACCGGAGTTATGGCCCTTGTTTTGCTGAAAAATGCCATATTAAGCCTTGTGAACACTCTAGCACCTTCATTTATTATTTGATCTTTACCAAACTTGCACAGATTGTGAATATTAATGAATGCTCGGACAAGTTCGAAAACCAGCCAAATCAGATCAGTAACACCGTAGTTATGGCCCTTGTTTTTTCTGAAAATTTCTATTTTCTGCCTTGTGAATGCTCTAACACCTTCATTTATTATTTGATTGTTACCAAACTTGCACAGATTGTTAATACCAATGATAGCTTGGACAAGTTCGAAAATTAGCTAAATTGGGTCAGTAACACCAGAGTTATGGCCCTTGTTTTTTCTAGAACAATTATTTATAATTTGATCTTTCCCAAACTTGCATAGATTGTTAATATTAATGAAAGCTTGGACAAGTTCGAAAACCAGCTAGATCAGACCATTAGCAGCGGAGTTATTTCCCTTGATTTAGTTAAAAATGCTATATTTTGCCTCATTAAGACGAAAGGGCCTTCGTTTTTAATCCAATCTATACCAAACTCTACCAGATTGTTTATATAAATGAAAGCTCGAACAAGTTCGAAAACCAGCTAGATCGGACCATTAACAGTGGAGTTATGGCCCTTGATTTAGTTAAAAATGCTATATTTCGACTCGTTAAGACGATAGGGCCTTTATCTTTCATTCGATATTTACCAAACTTTACAGATTGTTTATATAAATGAAAGCTCGAACAATTTCGAAGACCAGCCAGACCAGACCAGTAACAGCGGAGTTATGGCCCTTGATTTAGTTAAAAATGATATATTTCCCCTCGTTAATTCGATAGGGCCTTCATCTTTCATATGATCTTTACAAAATTTTACCTGATTGTTTATATCAATGACAGCTCAGACAATTTCGAAAACCAGCCAGATCGGACCAGTAACAGATGAGTTGTGGCCCTTGATTTAGTTAAAAATGCTATATTTTGCCTCGTTAAGTTGATAGGGCCTTCGTTTTCCATGCGATCTTTATGAAACTTTATTAGATTGTTAATATCAATGAAAGCTCGGTCAAGTTCGAAAACCAGCCAGATCAGACCAGTAACAATGGAGTTATGGCCCTTGATTTAGTTAAAAATCCTATATAGACGATAGGGTCTTTATCTTTCTTCCGATCTTTAAGAAACTTTACCAGATTGTTAATATCGATGAAAGCTTTGACAATTTCGAAAACCATCCAGTTTGGACCATTTACATCGGAGTCATGGGCCTTGATTTTCTGAAATATGCTATATCTTGGCCTAATTAAGACGAAAGGGCCTTCATTTGGCCGGATTTCATTGAAACTTTGCAGGGATGATCAGTACCAAGCCTAGTTGTACATAGTCACCATGTTCCAGTTGAATGATTTTGGCGGAGTTATAGCCCTTTAAAGGTTTTAATACACAAACTTTGTTCTGACTAGTTCTCCTGAACCCCTGGCTGGATTTAAATGAAGCTTTTCAGGGATGATCAATTCCATGTCTAGTTTTGCAAATCATTGCCATATTCCGGCTGAATGATTTTTTTGGCAGAATTATAGCCCTTTAAAAGTTTTAATACACAAACTTTGTCTGATCTACTTCTCCTGAACCCCTCGCCAGATTTCAATGAAACTTTGCAGGGATGATCAGCACCAAGCCTAGTTGGGCATGTCATCGTCACGTTCTGGTTTACAGATATTTGGCAGAGTTATGGCCCTTTAAAGGATTTTGATACCACAGTTTTTTCCAGGCTAGTTCTCCTGAACCCCTGGCTGGATATAGACGAAACTTGACAATATGATCAGTATCAAGCCTAGTTGTGCATATCATCGCCATATTTCGGTTGAATGATTTTGGCGGAGTTATAGCCATTTAAATGTTTTAATACACAAACTTTGTCCAGATTAGTCTGTTCTGAACTCTTTGCCAAATTTCAGCGAATCTTGGCAAGAATGTTCAGTACTAAGCCTAGTGGCACCTATCATTGCCATGTTCTGGTTGAATGATTTTTGAAAGACTTATGGCCCCTTATACATAAACTTTATCTTGAGCCAGTAGAGCGTCCACAGGCCCTCTTGGGCCTCTTGTTTATTTTTGTTTTTTGAAAATTTGAATGCCCGGATAATGTCACGATAATTATATGGCGGTTCCTATTACCGGCTTCGCGGTTGATAAACAACTACTTAAACAATATTGTTTATCATTAACTATTGCACTATTGTTCTTAAAAACATATTTAGGCTGCTATAGTTAGTAATAAAATCTAGAACGTATTGTCATAAAACCGGAAGTTGTAAATCATCAAACCCCGCGCAAAAAACAGTAAACAAATATACAGCTTGTCATTCAAGAATAGTTTAATGAAGGAATCCCTGTACTTTTATTTCCGAAGCCTCCACCGGAAAAACACACATACACACACGCAAATTTGGGCGCCAAATTTGCATTGGGAATTCTGATAATCGAAACATCAAAAAGGGATATCAAAAATATTGTTTTTCAAAATATAAATTGGGCGCCATTAAATATGTAAATACATTAAATATGTAAGCTAAACTTTTAAAAAAGCGAATTGTTAATGAAAGTTTCGTTTCCGTGAAGTAACAGAACGCGTTACTGCCGCGTTTTATGACATTGTACTCTCGCGAGATTTTGTCTCGGGTACATTTTATGTATATTTGGGGGCCTTTCTGGATTTCGATAGTTTTCGGGTATATTTCTGTATACATAAATGTAACCCGGTTGCCTTTCTGTAGTACCCAGTATGACAATGACCCCATCAGCGAAAGTATGCTATCTTTTGGATGGGATGTAAAGCCTTCGGCACTGTGTGCAGGGAGAGCCACACACATTGCATGCAAGATCTCACCAAAATTCTTAATCCAAACATTCTCTGACCCTAAAAGCCTTCTTTTTTTTCTTTTTGTGTGTGGCTTTTTAGGCAGATGAATAAAACCCTTCCTCCGAAACGAGGCTGCATTGATAATCAGAAATTGATTGTGTGCAATATCGAAAAAGAACACTATCCTCAAGAGACTGGTCGTTGGAGAATATTTTTTGAAAAAAGGATAGAAAAACTTCAAAAAGGATGGGCCCATAAATTTCCAACGAGTACGAAATCGATCGGGATTCATTATTATGCGCAAATATTTTACACAAACTTTTCCCATCAAACAAAGTAACACTGACCACTTCGAACTTGATCACCGACGCTTTTGGAATATTGAACTGTACTAAAACAATTTTATACACACATTTCTTTGTAAACAAGACACAATCTCAGTTTTCCGCGTGAAATTTTATACCCCTGCATTTGATTGGCTGGGTCAGCATTTCCTTTAGTGGCCTCCTAGCGGATATCCAGGGGAGATAACATCTGTTATAAACTTCCGACTTCGAATCATTAGGATAAACGTTTTACGGGTAACGCTGCCTTTGCAATAAAATGTATACAACATTTTATTGTTGCAATTAGACCTACTAACGTACTTTACTTGCAAAACGAATACTTGCAAAACAAATTCCGCGGATGCAATTCGTCAATATATATGTAATGAAAGAGGACATTTAAGGAGTACAGTATATAATTCTGCAATGATTAATGGTGTTATCTATCACATCTTTCATTTACCTACACCTCGTTAAACAATTATATGATTGATATATCATATATATATATATATATATATCCACAATGTTGAAAGGTCAACCTTTTATCAACGTCTATACAATGTAAAAATTCTAAAGATGTTCCAACGTTGAGAACGGTAACGTTGAATCATGTTGAATCAACGTTGATACAACGTCAGTACTCAAACCCATACAAGTTGATCGTTAAAGGTTGAATAGGGCAACGTTGATTCAACGTTAGGGCAACGTTGATTTAACGTTGAAGTAACGTTGATCGACGTCGTGACCAGAATCCAACCACATCTCAATGTTGAATCAACGTCGTGTGCCCACTGGGTAGTCTTCTTACTTCGAAGTTCACATTACCATTGAATAATGATCAAATCACTCAGTGTTCAATTTAGTGTTCATCAGAGCTACTGGAGCTCTCTTCAACTGGCCTTATTCTTGGACCTCTAGGTCCTGTGCATTTGTGCCCCTGTGCATGTCTGGTACCTTTGCCACAGTTCAACCAGTGTATGATACTGTTTGTAGGTTTGTACTTCTCAAGTTCTGGACCATCAACATTAATTCTAAGAATGGACCTGAAAGTTTCTTATGTCATACATGTTCTTTTCTCTGTTTTAAGTCTGTTCATTTAACTAAAACCCCTTTCACATTCAGCAATGGAGTGGGATATGGTTAGCATGATAGCAACCTATGCAGAAATGTGTTTTAGGTGTTCCATATCATCATTCTGTATCATCAGGCTCCCATACATGTCAATCATTGACCTGTTCATATTTCTTGAAACATAGTTTGAGATCAAGCCACTGATCTGCAGCATGTTCTCTCTTCCTCGCTTAATTTTGGAGAAAATATGTTAACAAGCTGATCAATGTGTTCATCACCATAGCTGCGAAACTCATCTGCAGCTGTTTCTTTGTTTGGCCAGCATTTAAAGACAAACACATTGAAAAGGGAATGAGGTTCCCCACCAAAATGTTTCACAAATCTCTCTTCAAGAAAGAGGATGGCATCATTCAGCAAGTCATTGATGTCCGAATTGATTGTTTCGGCGGTGTCATGATTGTTTCTCCTCCTATCTCCCAGTCTCTGGATCTGTATTCCCTTAAACTCTCCATCCTCAAATTCCCTCATAAACCCTCTGAGCATTTTCCCTCGTATTGTTTTCGTTTTAATGAAATGTTCTTTCAGTTCTGTAATCCGTTTTTCAACTTCTGAAATTAGACATTTCTTCTCCTGGAAAAGCTCTGATACACTTTTAAGAAGTTCTGTCCAGTCATACATAAAATGCAGGAAAGTTAGGAATTTCTCAGTTTCAAGTTCTGCAAGGTAACCCCTAGCTTTGGCGCCGTCATCACCTAGTTTTGAGCCTATATCTTCAAGATGGATGCATGTTATCTCATAATTCTGAATTAATGCCTTCTTTAAATCGCAAGTAGCCAGTTCTATATTGTGTGCTATGCAGTGCACAACAGTCATATAACTTTCACAGCTAAAACCTTCTTAATGTTCATCTACCTGGTTTATGAATAGTTTGACTGCCCATCTTTCTTCCCCATGTTTACAGCTGGTGCATCTGTGTTAATGCAAATGAGCTTTTCTGAAAACATCATCACTAGAGAGACCAATATGTTTGTAATGCTTCAAAAATTCCATCTTTGATTCCTACAGCATTGCCATGAGATATATCAACTATGTCAGCCAAATGAGTATCAACCTTTTTGCTATTACCTATATTTCGAACATAAACTATTTCCTGCTCGATTATGGCTTTATCTGTTGAACCATCAGACAAAATACTAATAAATCTAGCATTTTTTATATCATCAATAGTTTCAGACCTCAAGTCTTCCGCAATACTCAAAAGTAAAGCAGGCCCCGACACTAAGGCACGTCCGAACGACATTCACTGCCTGTACCTAGGTCCGGGCTTGCGAATGTCCCAGGAACATGCCCGACCGGTCGTGTACAATAAGAACGGGACATTTACCCATAAGAAATGTTCTTTTAAAATTCCATTTAGTGCTGCGTGTAAAATACATTTCACTCTCACAAAAACGATGAAGCCGTAGTTTGTTTTTACAATATATATTCACCACGTAATGCGCATGCGCGACGGCTTCCCGAATTATTTATAACACGCGGGTTTTCCATTCTCCATGCAGCGATAGAAATAACAGTAAAGGGAGTTAACTCTGTGTGGATTTTAACATGTCGTAAAATATTGTCAAAGGTCTAGACACATCGTTTAATATCTAATCGATGCATACGATCATATACGCCTGTAACGAGTGCTAGCTAGATATTTTGCACATTTCAATTTAAAGTCGATCCTATTTTATGTGAAACAATATTGCGACATTTGAGACTCATTTCCATTTTGTTGTCATACGGCAACCGCATTTGCCGATTTGTCAATGTTTATTTCCCCTTTCGAGATGTACCTTGGTCAGGGCACATGATGTGAAACAATATTGCGACATTAGAGACTCATTTCCCTTTTTTATGTCATACTGCAACCGCATTTGCCGATTTGTCAGTGTTGATTTCCCCTTTCGAGATGTAACTTGGTCAGGGCACATGAAACTTGGGTCAGGGCTAGCAGGTTCTGCATCTACTAGCCCGACTGGGCTAGTTGAAAAAAAAGTTAGTGTTGAGGCCTGGTAAAGGACTGAAATGCCTGTCTGTTCAAATAGTTGTTACCGACATCAGTGCCATTTTTCTGTTGGATAGCACAGAGTTTGGGGAATTTATTGAATGATTCTCCTTCGGAGGCAACATAATATGCTGTATTGAACAGTTTCTCTTGTTTCACTGTTTTTTTCATCAAGTTTCCTTAAAGCTTTGGTCATTGGGGACTTGCCCAGCTTGTCTTGAACTCTCTGGTGTTCCACACATTTCTTATGTTTTAAACTTCTGTCGTGAAATTTCAGTGTTTCTTTCCTGTACGTGTCTTTAATTCCTACCTGAAAATATTGAGAAAAAAACAACACAATATTAGTAAAGTAAATAACTGATTTCTTCAGTGCAATATTGACAACAGTATTAAATAACGATTGAAGCACATAAAAAAACTTGATTGTCAAAATTCTACAGACTACCTTCCTGCAAATTTAAACAATTTGTGTTATCATTAAAATTTACATTGTGTTATCATTTACAGGAAATTTTCTGCACAGCTTGCAAAATAAAACGCCGTTTTTGCATTCAACCCAGGTGAATTCTTCCAACCATTTATCTTGCACGACACGCTGCCGTTTTGTAGTCATAATTTTGTTGTTGTTCTTTTCTTTTCAAAACCTGTCTGTTCCCGCTCTCTTCCTCTCTTCTCTCGTCATCTCCGCCCCCTTTATGTCCAAAGAACGATCGAATGTAGCACTACAGGGTCGTATGCTATGCTTAGTACATTTAATAACAAGGTCGGGACTTCGCGTTGTGATTTCCATAATTTATTGGTACATATAAAACAGTCCGAATAATTACACATTCATAAAACGGTATGAACATCCTGTTATATATATATATGCATATCCGTTTCATATAGTGTTTTTCTAGTACTTCCATTTGTTAACTACTTAAATAGTCCCTATTATTAAATGTCTTAGGTTCACAAAGTATAATAGTATTTAGAAATGTCCAAATCTTCCAATAAGTATGTAACGATGACTGCCCTACTATACTGGCTTCCATAGTATAGTTTAAATTATTTAAATTATCCCACAACCTGTCTTAGACTGCGGGGATCCATCTTACAAGATCGACCGACTCTCCACTACTCAACCACATACCCCAGACTCTCTCCTCGACTTTCCTGCGCTCAGTATTATACTTGAAGATTACCCATACTGCTTTTCGGCAGTTAGTCATACCTCACATATGGACATCGACCTGTGTAGCTACAGGTTAACGCCATGGTGATTACCTCATTGTATGCATAAATTACCCACAAGACCTTTCGGCGAATGGTCTCCCCTAATATGGCAATACCTCTTAACTCCCAGAATTTATAGTTTAGTTTAGAGCAAGTAAACAATAACAGGTGTTCAGATGATTAACCAACAACTAACGGACAGTATTAGGAAACTCCCATTGCATGATCAGTTATAAGAGGGGTGTATTTTAACTCTAATTGTGTTACATTTATAAACTGTTATTAGGTTAAGTACAATGGCAAGGCTGTAGTGTTACATATTCCTTCCCTACTAATATGAAATATTTTGATGAATCAAAAGATTTCTGAGTCTTTCACTACAACTAAACATAATCTGTGCTGCTAATCTTCATCACTGTGATTTCTGCAGAGCGTTCATATATATATCTATTACTGCAAAACGTCTAAATCAGTAAATATAACACTAAATGAGTCACTATATATTTTCATATATTAACACAAATAAATGAGTCTTTTCTCTAATGTCAATGATAATCCATCTTTCACTGCAGCGTCACATCGCTCCGTCGTTATCGATAATCTGGTTAGGCTCCATCCAACGTACACTGTTTGATTCCGTGATAATCCGAGAAGTGGTGAGCCTTACGTCACCCAGGATACCTCGATTTTCGAAACTGTTCACTGCTTAAATAATTCCAATAAACGCAGTTCACCTTTAACATTTTGTATGCCATATCTATTTACCATTCCAAGGTCAATATACTTCTGCTGCCAAATACAAGATAAGTCACTGATGTTTATTAGACCCTCCTATCTTTGTATTGCTTGATGTTATGTCCAATTACCGATAGATGAATTATACAGTATCTTCTTTATAAACAAAATACATGAATACATCGGATACAAGTCCACGCACTACATTGTATCTATTGATTATAGTTACAAACTCCAACTATGCACACGTTTACGTTTATTTTTACACATACGGCTCTAACGTCGCCGTATCAACATCAATTGATGATGCCACCAGTTCAATTCATGAATTTCCACGACGCGTCTGTCAATTTTTCTCTCCTTTCCCGTCGATGCAGGAGAATACTTGCTCTCCTAAGGTCAAATCTAGACTTCTCAAACTTAGTTGAACATCGACTGTCTCTTATATCGCATGAGCGAATACCGAATTAAGAAAGGTGATACCTCATCAGCAGTCATAAAACATATTCTGCCTTTAATAACATCAACTTACAATATTGTTATGTACAAATAAACAGTATAACATGTATTATACTTCTCACCATTATGAATACAATTCATTAACGCAACCAACTAATACAAATGCATGGTTCCCCTTTAATATCTCACTATTGAAGATATTTTTTTCTATCAGGTGTTAAAACACTTTCAAAAAGGTCAGCTATACCTGTACCTATCTTCCTATTATATTCCCCAATTAAAATCATCTGTTCTTATGCTTATCAATAATCCTGCCAGAATAATGATATCTAAACCAATTAATTGATCATTTTAGGCTGATGGTGTTTTTTTGTTTTTTTCCTCAACATAGGTGTTATCATTTATATTTGATGCATACCATTTGGCTTCCTGAGATATAGCATTTAATGGCATACGAGACAATAACTGAATTGATCGTATCTGCAATGTACTGAACTTTGAATGTATAGCCAGCTATACTCGGAACCAATAATCTTGCACAGCAAAATGTAAACAAGATATTTATGTGCAGCCTTATGCAAAAGTATTCAACTGCTCATGTGTCTAATTCCATTTTAGGTAAAAGGAAAACTTATCCATACTTTACCGGAAAACACTAAACTCAATGCCTATTGACTTATCAACTTGACATTACATCTTAACTGATGCCGCATCATTATCATATCATCTGCAAACCAATTTTGTGTGGTTTTGTTTTCCGAAAAATATATTATTCTTTAAAGATTATAATTTTGGCAAACTATTTTTTCGGACTTCTTACTTTAAGACATACGTTCACCATTTCCCCCATTATAATGTTATCCTATTTGATACACCCTTCTCCAGTATCTAACTGGCAGTAAATTATGTATTGCACCATTTATGTATTGAGTTAAATGGCAGCCATGTATATATAGGTCGAATATCTGATTTCCTATTGCTAATAATGTATTATACAAAACTGATATAATCCCATTGAAACTATGTTGTTCAAACATTGTTCAGGATATTAATTGTCTTTATTTTCATCTACAAAAAGATAACGTAACCACCGAGATTAATTTAAGACTGCAGTTCGCCTTTAACTGCAGTTTAAATACTCACTCTTGTATTTAAATTTAGAAATGAATTTTAAATACCCAATTTTAATAAATTTATATTTTCTAAACACTATTCATCCATATTGAATTGTTTCGGAACCGACGTCAGTTTGAAATAATTATTTAATTAACATTTTCTCATATTTGATATTAAATTCTCAACAAGGCAGCTTATGCATTTTTCTTGCTAGTTTGGTACTTACAAAATTAATTCTGGAATTATTCTCACCTTGGATATATAAATCCAAATTTTCTAATTTCATGATTTCCGTTTTCCACAGCCGCCTTAAATATAAATTGTCAAGTATTGGTATCCGAGTGTTTTTGTCAAAAAATTCTTCTAGTGCCTTCTCCTAAAAACAAGAAAACATATCTTTGGTAAGCCTCCCTAGATCCTCACCACTTTCGCCGTCAAATTTGACCCGTAATTTGGAACTTGTGTCCACTGACTTGTAGATGTCTATTACATTGTCCACGATGACGGCTTGCCTAACACGAATGGTGTCTTGGATTCTCTGGATATCTGAAGAAAAAATGTCTCATTAATTCGCAACAATTTACAATATTAGGGAGATTGTGTTTGACTATCATATATCCAGCTCAAGTCTTATATATTGTACATGTGTGTTGTTATTTTATTTTTAATATGCATTCAGTGTTAAAGGATCAATGTCCGTAACTTGTAGCTTATAAAACACACACTAATTACGTTCACAAACATTACACACTAACAGTATTGAATATTTACTAATTAAAAGCAAGATTGTCTGACGGAATTCAATCGCGATACAAAAAAAAAAACTACCGCTTTGCGTGTTTGAACCAGTACCCTCATTTCACCTCCAATTTTCAGTCTGTTCTTTTTACCATTTTCATTGTAAAATCATATTTCCATACACTTGATCAGTACTACCTGGTTCCATCAACACTTTTGTAACTATTCCAGGCACCATTTGTAAGTACATCTAAAACAGTGATGTTCATAGTAAGCATTACATGTGCACCTACTGCGACCCAAAAAAAAGTATGTTACAATGAATCTGTGCTGTACTGAAACAGTGGCTCTTTCCTTTTTTCCATTTTTCCACTACGTTCATATTTTGTCCAATCCTCAGCTTCAATTAAAACTGGCTCACTGCAAATTTCATGTAACTTTTCAACATTATGTTCATCCATCTGATCATTTCTGGCACATATGTGGATTGTATCGGCACTCTCGCCAGTTTCCCTACTTGATAATAAGTTTCTGCTGTTGTCAGACGGGGTGTCTGTTTTTGATTTGATCCGACACTAGTTTAAAAAGTCTGCAAATTGCTTGTCTTCCTTTTGCCTCATTACTTCATTTAATTCAACTATGGAAAATGTGTCATTCCACAGATCATAATAAATGTCAGTATGATCCACTGTGGTCGCTTTTACAGGAGGTAACAGCAAGAATAAAGACATTACCAAACGGAGATTGGTCGCCATTCTGTTTGATTTGTCTCAAACATCCGTGAATGTTTGCAAGAAGCTTTCTGTCCACCATTGATATTTCATCAGTAATAAGTAACTGTAACTGGCGAAGTTTAATGTGTTTAATGTTTCCTCTGCAAGTGGCTTGTATGGAAGTGAAGCTTGAATAGGAATAGAAAATACACTGTGGATGGTTGATCCGCCTATATGAAAAGCTGCTGCACCTGTTGGAGCTGCAAGCAATACAGATATATCGTCAGGACGTGACATATATAAGTCGGTTCAAACAATCTCATGGTTTCAAAGTAAATGTTCTTTATAAGACGACTTTTTCCAGTTCTAGAACCTCCAGTGATGAAAACATGAAATGGTTTTGGATCTTCCCCATTAACCTTTTGTTCACACCGTTTTCTTATCTTGTAACTTAACAGCCATCAAATTTGACAACCGGAACAATAACAATGCTGCGCATGCATGCTGGCCGTTATTGATTTCCCAGATGTAAAACGTTTATATATTTTCGTATGTTCCGTGTGTAAAGTGTGAATGCTATGATTATAACACGCCCTAATCATAGCATTCACACTTTACACATGGAACAATTGTTGTTGTTTTTCAAATTAATAAAAATTGATGGGCAGTATAAAAAATGGTCGAGCAGGGATGATAATCTAGCATTTAATTTATTATGGCCTTAGTAAAAGTGGGGCAGGTTTCCGGATTTCTGTGTCCATCCCCTCTTCATGGGGCAGCTCTAAATAACATATAGTGTGTTGATGAGCTGTAAAACAACACATTGATGAGCTCTAAAACAATTAATTTTATATACATAGCTAAATATGCAGGCATATTTTTAATGTTGAGAAATAACGGGCATATATTTCACTCACTTTTTGAAAGATGCCTGCAAACAAGAGATTGACTTCTTTTTTTTTTCCTTTTACTTTTTAATCTGATCCCTGTCTGTCGGTGGTTATGTCTGTGATGGTCACTTCATTGTCTTCAACCTTTAAAAAAGCCCGCTTTAAACTCCATGGTATTCAAGTTTTTCACCTGATTACTCTGTAATAGAAAACAAATTGTCAAAACAATATGTTTATGATAAAGATAATATTTAGCTTAAATACTGTCATGTTAGATTTACACCTCCTTTGAAAAGTAATTATTTAAAATATACCGCATTTCCTCTAATAGTAGCGCTATGCAAAGTGCGAAGGTTATATAATGGTTCAAATTTTCAATATATTTCACCTCCTTTTCCAACTGTTTCCTTATTAAATTACTGTACGGCGATCTTTTACTGTGACACCGGTATTGACTAAACCTAAACAATATACTGAGTATATCACTGTCATCACTCGGCATCTGTATGATACAATATCCATCGAACTTGATGATTACAACACGGATTGGTTGCGTACGAATTAAATAATAATAAAAGATAAACTAAATAATAAATTGAAAGAAAGGAGGTAAATAAAAGCGGTAATTTGTATTGATGTTGATAGCGCTTTAAGGTTTATGTCATAGATCATACCGATGTCATAGTAAAAAAACTCCCATAATCAAATCCATTATCGGTAAAGATAAAAAAAGTGTGAGTTTTTTTAGGAACTTTTGGATTTTTGAAGAAGGTAAGGTTTTTTAAAACAGGTGGGGGCGCTTCTATTAGGGAAGGCGCTATTAATAGAGGAAATACGGTATACAGACTTAACCATATGCTTATAGGTAGTCCTGTGTGCCATTGTCAGGCGACACATATTCCATGTTTTAGAAAAGACCTCAGACTGCTCAGAGGTCACTTCAGGCTAGTAATAACTAAAATATATAATAACTATAAATAGTAACCACGGAAAAAAAGGTCAAGGTCGTAGGCAAAGCAAGCTGTGTTTACCTCGGTAGAGAATTTTTTTTCTCTAACGTTTGATTTCAACGAAGGACTATACTTAAAATGCACAAAATACGCATGGTTTATACAGGATATAGGTTCTGCGAAATAATGGCTTAATTTTTTGGAAGGAAAGTGGAGATATTAAAAGAACATTTTCTGTGTACAGTACGTGGAATGTGACAATGGGCAGGAAATAAGCGTGCAGCGGTGAGTGAAGTTTATGTAGTTGTGTAGTAGTGGCGGACATTTCTTTTTTTCAATAGTGATATTCGGCGATAGGAAGTGAAGAACTTGAGTAAACAAACATAATTTATAGCTAAATACGTTTGTTTTTGAAAATGCCACCAAGAAAGCAATCTGAAGCTCGCCGTAAGGTCAAGGGAGATAATACCGGAGAAGCACTCGATGAAACAGGTTCGTTGATTACCTCCCCTTCTCCTCCCGCTTCCAGTGATAGCGAGGGAGTCGAGATAAGCTCACAGCCTACCATTGATAAGCTCTTTAAGCCGCAGCTAAGCATGGAGACGTTAGAGGCAACTCTACGTTCCTTTGATAAAAAACTGACAAAACTGGCTTCTCAGGAATATATTGAAGCCAAATTCAAGCAAATGATAAGTGAACAGTTCTTATCAAAACAGTTGAAAGCACTACAGGTGGAAATTAAAGAGCAAATTAAAGAGGAGTTGGAGAAGGTGAAAAAGAATGTAGATGAGCTCAGAACAATAGTGGTGACGCTAGAGGGTACCGTAACGGAGGTTAAGAACAGCATGTCCGATATGGAGGTCCAGATAGAACGCTTGGAAGAAAAAAACAAGAATCTATCGGAGAGGAATAACGAGTTCAAGGATAAGCTACAAGAGCGTGAATTTGTGATTAAATCACACGAGATCCAAGTAAATGATCTGGAACAGTATACGCGTCGAAACAGTATACGAATCTACGGAGTGGACGACAAATCACCCAGAGAGTCACCGGAAGAGACCGCGGAGAAGGTAGTGTCTATCCTGACAAACAAACTGAAAATGGATATCAATATCAGAGACATAGATGTTACCCACAGATTAGGGCCCTTCAGCGTATCTGGGAACAGACCCATTATTTGTAAATTCATTGCAAGAACACATAAATTTAAGGCAATTCAATTAAGAAGGTGTTTGAAAGGGTCAGTGCTAGTGATAAGAGAAGACTTAACACTGAAAAATGCGAAGCTTCTGGAGAAGGTAAGCACTTTAACAAGTGTGAAATCAGCCTGGACTGATCAGGGGAGAGTTATCGCACTGCTGGACAATGGTAAAAAGATTGTTGTAAACCATAAAATGGATTTAACAAAACCACTGGACGCTTAGAGATTGGATCAATAAGATCACAAAGGAACTGTAGTTCAGATTAGTGTATGTGTATGTATATGATCAGATACCGCATATAGTGTATGGTATTGGATCATATAAATATATATATACTATATTACCTTTTTGGGGATCGCCATTTGTCGCTTGATACGAACATGTTTTATTTGTATACATCCGTTTACTTCTTTGTTTACAAAACCGACACATCTGGAAAATCCAGATACTCCAAAAATAACGTGGCGCTCTGATTGGATAACTCAAGAATGCAGATATCGCTTAAACATTGATAAATGAAAAATCGAGTTCAAACTAGGTCACAAGCCAAATAAATCCATAAAAACATCCGGCTGCTTCTAGACGCTTTCTGTCCCGATCAGTTTTATTTATAACACGTCATAATTCCGTGTAAACGACTCGGATCGAAATTAATGTAAACATTGGTAAAATGAACGAAGATGTTTATTACGTCAAACTGCTTCTTTCTATTAGGTATGTAGGTTTATTAGTATCTATCACACGAGAACAATTTGCATCGATAGCTGTCGACGAATTTACGTACATAACTTGTTTAAATACACATTTAGAGTAATATTCTGATAATCAGATATTCGATATTCGAAGGTAAACATTACCCGAAAAAGTATTTGTATGATTTTAGTGTCACTTAGGCCTACATAGTTCATGTCATGGATAATATGCAATATATGTCATAATGTTTCGAGTGGCAGACACAACGTGCTACAAGTAAATAGTGGAATCTTTTTTATATTTTTTATTTTTTTTTAGAATACGATACTTTGTGGTTAATTTGATTATTTTTCAGAATAAAGACAAACTCATAACTGCCAAAGAAAGTGTTTCATGTACAGGGATAGCTACCTCAGCACTATGCAACCAGGTACCCAAAATAAACGTAACAAACACAAATTTACTCCTGATGTGTGGGTTCTGTATTCACTATACTTTATAAAATGTTTCAAGTTAGTGTGTGTGTGATTTTATTTTGAATATAGTTTCACATCAGTATATAATTACTAATATATTAACTGATAATTAGTAAATTACTGAAACAACTTATTATATATGAAAATATATAAAATATGTGCGACTTAGTTGCCAATTTTACTACAACAAGAGAGATGGATTTCTCTGTACAAAAATTTAAGATACACATACATTATACCTCTGTCAGATTCTATGAATAATTAATTCTGTCACAGATCTAATGACATGATGCTTTATCAGACCCAATAGCATATGTAATTGGGACTGTGTTTTAGGAACGGCAGGTTTGTCCGTTTATTTATGGCTTTACCTTTGCCATGCATGTTACATTGCACATGTGTGGGTGTGTTTTGTTAATTGTGTGTATTGTCACTATTACCAATTTAATATTTTCCACTTTCTACCTAACCATTCCAATATATGTTTGGTAGTCATGCTAAACATTTTTTGTTTTTTATTTCGTTTAAGAAGGAACTGTACATATCTTGGTGTCCCACGTGCTTTCTATCCAGTCAATTT
This sequence comes from Cyrtodaria siliqua, assembly GCA_037043455.1. Classification (NCBI taxonomy): domain Eukaryota; kingdom Metazoa; phylum Mollusca; class Bivalvia; order Adapedonta; family Hiatellidae; genus Cyrtodaria; species Cyrtodaria siliqua. The sequence goes on along the minus strand of JAWPHD010003743.1, from coordinate 73,026 downwards.
AATATACAAATAGACAGTCTTATTACATATTATGTTAAATGCAAATAATGTTTCCTTAGTATCAATGAATGTGCAGGGATTGGGTGACAGAAACAAAAGAAAAGATGTTCTTAATTTTTTGAAAGGGAAAAAACACTCTATTTATTTCTTACAGGATACTCATTTCACCAAAAGTGAAGAAAATTATATTAGAACCCAATGGGGATTTGAGTGTTTCTTCAGCAGTCACACTGGTCAATCGAGAGGAGTAGCCATTCTTATAAATAATAACTTTGATTTTAAGGTAAAGAATTCTGAAAGTGACAGGGACGGTAATATGTTGATTTTAGATACAACCATATGTGATAAAAACATTACGCTTATTAATGTATACGCTCCAAATAGAGATAATCCTAGTTTCTTTCGTAAGCTGGGAGAAAAAATAAAAGAATCTGATAATCCATGTATAGTTACTGGCGACTTTAACCTGATTTTAAATCCAGATATGGATACATTTAATTACGTTAATATAAATAACCCAAATGCACGTGATACCCTTTTAGAAGTTATTGTAGAAAATAATTTATTAGATTGCTGGAGAGAACAAAATATAGAAAAAAGACAATATACATGGTTTCGTAGAAATCCAGTAAAAAAAGCAAGACTAGATTTTTTTCTAATTGCAGATAATTTATATACTGACTTAGATGACGCAAAAATACTCCCAGGTTACCGTACAGACCATTCTATGATATATATACGATTTGAATTTGGAAAATTTATGAAAGGCAAGTCATACTGGAAATTTAACAACTCTTTATTAAAAGACACAAGATATGTAGACGAAATAAAAATAATAATAGATAATGTTAAAAGGCAGTATGCATCTGATATACAGGATACTGATATGGATATAAGTGAAATTCCGATACAAAATTTAAAATTTAACATAACTGATCAATTATTTTTTGAGACATTATTATTAGAGATTAGAGGAAAAACGATTGCCTACTCAGCATATAAAAAGAAACTGGAAATAAACAAGGAAGAATGTGTTTTAAAAGAAATAGATAAACTTGAAAAAGAAAATGATATAAATTATACTTTACTTGAGCAGAAAAAAAAAGATATATTCGAACTCCGAAAAAAAAAATTAGAAGGGGCTTTTGTGAGATCTAAAGCAAAATGGATAGATGAAGGGGAAAAGATTTCGAGTTATTTTTGCAATTTAGAAAATAGAAATTATGTCTCAAAATATATGAATTCTTTAATATCCAAATTAGGGGCTACTTTGAAAACTCAGGAAGAAATTTTGACGGAAACAAAAGCACATTATAAAACATTATACGAAGCTAAAGAAACAATAGATATAGATTTAAATGTTTTACTTAAAGACTTTAATATACCAAAACTAAGTGAAAATATAAAACAGTCTGTAGAAGGTTCTCTCAACTATACAGAAATGCTTAATTCATTGAAAAGAATGTCCAACAACACAAGCCCAGGTAATTCTGGATTTACGGTTGAATTTTATAAGTTTTTCTGGAACAATATGGGTTATTTTTTAGTTAGGACAATAAATTATGCTTATATAAATGGAGAACTCTCAATAACACAAAAACAAGGAGTTATAACTTGCATTCCGAAAGGCAACAAAGACAAATTATATTTGAAAAACTGGAGACCGATCTCTCTTCTAAATGTTTCTTATAAAATAGCATCATCATCAATAGCTTTTAGAATAAAAAATGTGTTATGTACTATTATCCATGAAGATCAAACTGGCTTTTTACCAGGCAGATTTATGGGAACAAATATAAGATTACTGTATGACATACTATTTTATGCTGAGAAATACAATATTCCAGGCTTACTGCTCTTGATTGACTTTGCGACTGCTTTTGATACGGTATCATGGAATTTCATGACAAAAGTTTTACAATTTTTTAATTTTGGCCCTTCAATTATTAGTTGGATAAAACTGTTTTACCACAATATAGAGTCATGTGTTATTGTTAATGGGCATATGTCAGACTGGTTCTATCTACAAAGAGGTTGTCGTCAAGGAGATTCATTGTCACCCTACCTGTTCATTCTGTGTGCAGAAGTATTATCTGTAATGTTAAGAAGCAATCCTAAAATTAAAGGTATTCATGTAGATAATACTGAGTTTTTAGTATCACAATATGCTGATGATACCAGTTTGACTCTAGATGGCTCCAAAGACTCACTTCTACACACCATGTTGACATTAAAATTTTATGCACAAATCTCCGGCCTTAATATAAATACTGACAAAACAAAACTTATTTGGTTTGGATCAAAAAAAGGTAGCGACACAAAGTTATGTCCAGAATACAATTTATGTTGGGAAAAAGACAATTTCACTGTACTAGGGGTTAAATTCTCAACAAACCTGAATTCAATGATAAAAATAAATTACGACCTTAAAATAGAGGAAATTAAAAGATTACTTGCAAGTTGGTCTAAAAGAATACTTACTCCTTTGGGAAAAATTGTGATTCTAAAAAGCCTAGCTCTATCTAAACTTAATCATTTGATAATCGGAATCCCCAACCCATCACCTGAAAAAATCAAACTTCTTCAAAATATGTTTTATCACTTTCTCTGGAATAATGCAAAAGATAAAATAAAAAGAACCATTATAATACAAGATCATAAGTTTGGGGGGCTAAGAATGATTGATATTGAACAATTTATGTCAGCTTTAAAAACTACTTGGATTCGCAGAATTTTCCAGACAGATAATAAATATACTCAGTTGGCGAAAAAAATGTGCCCCATTCTTACAGACGTAGTTAATTTTGGTAGTGATTTTATCAAACAGAAATTACATAGAATACATAATCCCTTTTGGAAAGAAGTAGTTTCCTGTTATAAAATATTTACTGAACACGTGAAACCGACTTCATGGCAGCAATTTCATGCTGTTAATTTATGGTATAATCCAGATATTAAGGTCGGAGGTTCAAGCGTTTTTTATAGAAGATGGTACGAAGGAGGAATTTTATTAATCAATGACCTTTTAAACACAAATGGAAACCTTTACTCTTACAGAGAATTTAATAATCGACATGACATAAGGTCGAATTTCTTAGAATATGAAAGTCTTATTACTGCTATTAGAAACTACTTGGGTAAATTGAACATAACACATTTACCCAATAATAGTCCAAACCCATTACGCCCTCTTATACTATCACTAATCCAAAAACATACTAAAGGCTGTAGACTAATTTATGATATCTTGATTAAAAAACATATTTACCCAAAGTCATTAATAAAATGGAAGAACGAAGTTTTAACAGTACCTTCATATAATTTCGAAACAATTTACGCAATACCGTTTAAAATAACAAAAGATCCAAAATTACTTTGGTTACAACATCGAATCAACCATAGAATTCTGGGAACTAACTATTTACTAACAAAAATGAACATTCTAGATAATAGCATGTGCAGCTTTTGCAATATTTTACCTGAAACCATACATCACTTGTTTTGGAATTGTGAGGTTGTAAAACAGTTTTGGTCAGGTCTTGCAGAATACATTAGAAATAAATGTAATATAACTTTGACAATTTGGGAAGAAACAGATATCTTATTTGGAAATAATAAATTTGATATCACTTTGAGCAAAATTATCATGCAAGCCAAACTTTTTATATATCAGCAAAAGATGCAAAAGCAAAACCCATTACTAGATATCTTTAAAAAACATATTATATCTTTATACAAAGTGGAAAAGTGGATAGCATATAAAAATGTAAAAGTACAAAAATTTGAAGCCATGTGGAGTCGATATATAAACATTGGTAAAATTGGACAATAAAATAGATAGATACAGACTTTTTATTATGTCAAAGTTCAGGGACACCATAACAATCATCCTAGTAAACACTGCTGTCTACTTCTTAGCTTTTTTTTTTAAGTTTGTAATTTTTTCCTGTCGTTATATATATGCTCCAGAAAATGTTTTGTATAATTGTTACCCCCACCCCTCCCCCACTGGAAAGAAAAGTAATCCATGCATAATCTGAAGAGTTTACTATCTCAATAGCAGGATATACAAAACAATACATACAGTGAGTGTGTAGATAATGATTTATGTGTGTACATGTCTGTATATCTGCAAAGTTGTATATACTTGAGAACAGGATATACAAAACAATACATACAGTGAGTGTGTAGATAATGATTTATGTGTGTACATATGTCTGTATATCTGCAAAGTTGTATATACTGGAGAACAGGATATACAAAACAATACATACAGTGAGTGTGTAGATAATGATTTTTGTGTGTACATATGTCTGTATATCTGCAAAGTTGAATATACTTGAGAACAGGATATACAAAACAATACATACAGTGAGTGTGTAGATAATGATTTATGTATGTACATATGTCTGTATATCTGCCAAGTTGTATATACTTGAGAACAGGATATACAAAACAATACATATAGTCAGTGTGTAGATAATGATTTATGTGTGTACATATGTCTGTATATCTGCAAAGTTGTATATACTTGAGAACAGGATATACAAAACAATACCTACAGTGAGTGTGTAGATAATGATTTATGTGTGTACATATGTCTGTATATCTGCAAAGTTGTATATACTTGAGAACAGGATATACAAGACAATACATACAGTGAGTGCGTAGATAATGATTTATGTATGTACATTGTCTGTATATCTGCAAAGTTGTATATACTTGAGAACAGGATATACAAAACAATACATACGGTGAGTGTGTAGATAATGATTTATGTGTGTACAAGTCTGTAAAGTTGTATATACATGTACTTTGGAATATATTATGGATGCATGTATACAGATAATGAGAATAAGATACTGTACTGTATACATATGCTGAGTTAAATTTAAGGGGACACTTGGCAATCTTAATTAGTTTAAAACTCACAGCGTCCTGTTGGTCTTCAATATGACCTGCATACTTTCAGTCATTAAAGTTAAATGTTTAAATAATTCAAGGTACATGTAAATTGATTTTACATATTACTAAATTTTAATGATAATGCATTAGTTGTGTACTTGAACATTTGGATAGAATATGGCAGGTTTAATAGCCGAGATACTTATGTTAATACTTGAATGTAACTCATGTTCGCCATGTGTCCCTTTAATAAAATAGAATAAAATGAGTATGACTATACCTTGTTTGCAGTATGTATGTAACTGTTATCAATATGTAAAAATAAGATGTATGTACTCTGTTGGTATATGTAATGGATACTTTAGAAAAATAAAAAAAATAAAAAAAAAAATAAATAGTAACCACTACTACATATTTTGCTTTGGAGGCAATGTATTCAAGATTCGAAATATTCAAAGAAACGAGATGGAATTCCAAATTGTATCTTGAAAGAACAGCCACTCCGCCCCGTGATTGTTGTAACATGTTGGAATCTGTGTAAGAATTTTTTCTACTACGATTGTGTATTGTAAAATTCTCGATTTCTACCTCCATATCTACATTGTTATTTAGCCACGTTTCAGCTAGGCACACATCATCTGAATTTGTCAAACCCTGCACTTTGTGAACTGTGCATGCTCATACTAGTTTTAGTGGAAATTGTCGCCTTGTTGTTTTTCTGTTTTTTCCATTGTTTTGGTCCTGGCGTTCAACCAGTACCCCCATTTCACTTCCAATTTTCAGTCTGTTCTTTTTACCATAGTTTTCATTGTCAAGACATATTTCCACACACTTGACCAGTAATACCCGGTTCCATCAACACTGATGTAACTGTAACTGTTACGAACATTTGTAAGTACATCTGACACATCGATTTTCATAGTAAGCATTACACGTTCACCTACTGCGACCCAAAAAGTATGTGGCAATGAACCTGTGCTCTACTGAAACAGTGGCTCTTTCCTTTTTTTCCATTTTTCCACTACGTTCATATTTTGTCCAATCCTTGGCTTCAATTGAAACTGGCTCACTGCAAATTTCATGTACTTAACTTTACAACATTGTGTTCATTCACCTGATCGTTTCTGGCAAATATGTGGATTGTATCGGCACTCTCGCCAGTTTCCCTACTGGATAATAAGTTTCTGCTGTTTTCGGACAGGGTGTCTTTTTTTGATTTTGATTTGATCCGACACTGGTTTAAAAAGTCTGCAAATTGCTTGTCTTCCTTTTGCCTCATTACTTCATTTAATTCAACTATGGAAAATGTGTCATTCCCCAGATCATAATAAATGTCAGTATGATCCACTGTGGTCGCTTTTACAGGAGGTAACAGCAAGAATAAAGACATTACCAAACGGAGATTGGTCGCCATTCTGTTTGATTTGTCTCAAACATCCGTGAATGTTTGCAAGAAGCTTTCTGTTCACAATTGATATTTCATCAATAATAAGTAACTGTAACTGGCGGAGTTTATTTCGCAATGTGTTTATTGCATCCTCTGCAAGTGGCTGGTATGAAAGTGAAGCTTGAATTGGAATAGAAAATACACTGGATGGTTGATCCACCTATATTAAAAGCTGCTGCACCAGCAATACAGATATATCGTGCACCTGTTGGCGCTGCAAGCAATACAGATATATCGTGCACCTGTTGGCGCTGCAAGCAATACAGATATATCGTGCACCTGTTGGAGCTGCAAGCAATGCAGATATATCGTCAGGATGTGACATATAAGTCGGTTCAAACAATCTCGTGGTTTCAAAGTAATATGCCCTTTATAAGATGACTGTTTGCAGTTCCAGCCCCTCCAGTGATGAAAACATGAAACTGTTTTGGATCTTCCCCATTAACTTTTTATTCCCATCGTTTTCTTATCTTGTAAAATACATTCCTTTGTAAACCATTCATTGATCTCATCAACATAACGCCTTCTTGTTTGGACACAACTGTTTGACAATTTCTTACACTTGTTTTACTCTCCTTAAGCAACAGAATTGGTATCTCAGCAGACTCTTCATCATCAGTTTCTTTTGCTTTGGTGTTCTATCTTTCTTCGATACATTCAATACATTGAACTTCTGTTTCAGGATAAATTTGTTCCCATGCGTCTTCATGGGGACCACTCATTTCTAATGCCATTTCTGCATCGTTCAGATCATCTATATCTCTTTCAAAAGCCGACTCATTTCCTTCTACAATTTCCTTCACAGAGACTATTTCATCATTTTCACCATATGCAATGAACCCAGATCGAAAAAAAAAGTGCACGTATCAAAACCATTTGGCTTCAACTGCTCGTCATGTCTGTAGGGTAAAAGCAGTTGCAGCTTACTATAAGATATTTTTCTGGGGATTGTGTGACAGAAAGCTGTGGATATCGAATAACAGCAACATCTGTCCTTGTTCTTTTCTGTATGAATCCTATTTTGTTCTGCAATGCATTTACAGTAGAACGTTGTTTTTCTGATGACTTATTACTTCTGATGAAAACAGTACTCTGTATTTGGCACAAAACGAAGCTAAACACATGAACTTGAACTCAGAAATTGTTGGTCTTGTAAGATATTTTTCAACCAGACTTATCATCCATATACTACGTTCATTGTTTTCTGATCTACTTTGTATCACTGCAAAGGGTAAACTCATTGTCACTGGATTGTCTCCAACTGGTATAAACTGAACGTTTCGTGAACATTCCTTCAAATGGAGACCACATGCTCTGTGTACGGCTTCTTATGCACTTACATGTATCTTCCGATGATGTAGATATGCATTACCAATTATTTTCAGCACCTGTTTAGCATCATCATGTTTGTCTTTGGCTTCTGTTTGTGCATGATCTAATATCAGACTCATCTCTCTTTCTGCTTTTGAAATGTACAAAACAATATAGACTACACAAGCATAATGCATCAGTATCATACTGGATGTCCATATTGGCATTCTAACAACGTATTAAATGGGCATTATATTGATTGATCCCAATATCTTCTAGTCTTCTCTTCAAAACAATCTTCTTGTTTTCTAAAAGAGTTGCATAAGCCTCTTCAAATATGCTTTGACTCGATCCCTGCTGTGTTCTAAAATGGTTCTTGCAGTGTCAACACTCATGAGCTTTGAATTGTGTTCCATTACCTTAACTTAACCTCCGCTGGAGACATGTCAGGATCAGCTGCTTCTATGTTTTGCAATTCATCATTTGGTATTGCAATGAATGACCGTTGAGAGGGTGGTGTTGGAAATGTAAATCGACATTCTTTTCCTGTTGTTTTTATTGGAATGATTTTTACTGTACTGTTGGACACTGCTGGATCGTCATCTTTTTCCAGTTTTGGAGCATCCTCCAACATGAGGAGAGCCACTCTTCGTTCTATACAACCCTTTCTGTAGTTTTTGCGTGTTCTCACCTGTGCATATCGACAGTCAGAGGTGTCAGCCGTAAAAAAAAATTGTTTTTGATATTTGTCATTCGAGTCTGCTGCCATATTAGAGCATATCCGACAAGCATGAACCATTGATATCTGTAAGAGTAGGGGAAGTTTCACCGACTATCCGTAAAAATCAACCCGTTCTCACAAGTTGAACTCACAGTGGGATTCGAATATGCAGCGGTGTCAGGCGAGAATGTTTTATATCATCCCGGCCACAGTTGCTCTTATAATCGATGTTGGACAAGTAGTAGAAAAAAATAAGAAATAAAACTAATGTACAGCAGAAACAATATTTTATTACTGCAGTGATAATAAGCACTGCTCGTGAAAATATAATGAACATTATATAGCAGTGCATGTATCACATTTATTTGTATCTAGGTTCTTTGGTGTTGCAGATGCCACTGCATGTTTGTACAATATCATCTACATGTGGAATGAGAGGTATTGGTGTTCATTTTGAATAATTCTAAAAGTTTTTAAACGGCAAATCACTTGTTCAATTATTATGCAAGAGTTTGCAATTTTTTGTTTTTTCGTATGTCTGCTCCACACATTTATGCTTTTCCTCTGCGTCCAGGTGGTACATATAGTGTCAAATTGTGTGCCGCACATTCCGCAGAGATGTTGAATCCTTTGTCAGCCATTATAACAGAATATGGCGGGATATCATCCAAGAAGTTTAATGCCTTATCGGAAATCCTGCCTGTATATGCGGGTGAAACATAAATAATTGAACTGTTCAGTGCACAGACTACCAACAATTTCATGGTGTTGTGGTGCTAGTCGCTTCATGTGGCACTCTGCAGTTCGAAGTCTTTCGGTGTTTCTATAAAAATGTTTGTGCAGTCAATTATTGAATGTAGGTCAGACATCACACGGAATTCATTTGGTTTTGTAACGATTAGGGTCTCTTCATCAGGAATGTAAACCATTGACCCGAACACTTGTGAGAAAGCCCATAACCAAGTTAAAAAAATGCGTGCACAAAGAGATTCCGAAATGTCAAATCATCTTGCAAGATCCTTCCCTAAAAGACCTAGTCTCAATCGCATTAAAGTTAGTAAAAACTCTGCTTGTGAGAGCAGTTTCCGTTTTGGACCGAATCTGTTTGGCTCTTTGACAAATTTACGAACATTGGATTTCACACCCAGCCACCTCGGTTGACCATTGGAGCAGTATATACTGAAAGGAAAAAGAAACGCGACACAGGAATTTCCGCTATATATTGTATATACTGCACACTTAATTCCATATATATTCCAAGGAAATCCCCAACATGTTTTGTAAAAAAAAAAAGATGCAGTTAGTTGGAGAAAGGACACAACTGTGATGTTGTAGACGTATTTAACGTAAAGAGTTTGCAAAATGTTGCATCCTAAGTTTGCGCCAAACACGTAGGGGAGACCGGGGATAGTTGTTACATTTTCCATAACTTTGGGCATATCTTATTTACTAATTTGACTATGAAAATAATCCAAATATCTGTGTAAAGCTCAATATTTGCTGCTTATCATATGCATAGGAAGTTTTTAAATTTTGAGCTTTTTCTTCACTCGAAAAAGCTATATGTATGAGGTTAGTGAAGTGTAACAATTTACCCCAGCAGTGGGGCAAGTTGTGACATATGCCGGGGTCAGTTGTTACAATATGTATATTTTCTTTATGAAAAAAAAAACAGTCAACATATACTCTTTTATTACGGAAAATAGTTCTATTATATAGACCTATAATCAACGCAGTCCATTTTCAAACAATTCTAAATGATTGTGTAACACAACGAAGTCCATTTTCAAACAATTCTAAACGATTGTGTAACACAACGTAGTCCATTTTCAAACAATTCTAAACGATTGTTTAACATAAAAAAAAACAATTCAAACTGTAAAACTATTCTATTTTGAAACTTTGAAGTGGTATATAAATTATCCGCATAAGTCCGAAGGCCCATTTTCGTGCGACGCGTCACATAACTATACTTAGCATTATTTGCTGGCGATAGGCCTATTCGCTAACTTAAAACAGATCAGCTTCCCCGTCGGATTCACAATTGTGACAGATGTACACATTATTTTTGGGTACATTAGTGCACTCCTCATGTGACCAGTCCCTACACCCCTGACATTGGATCCATCTCTCTGTAGCACAGCTATTCGAGTAAGGCTCGACGCACACTAAACAAAACCATTCTTCTTCATCTGACGACATCACTTTTGTAATAGCTTTACTACGCTTCTTCTTCTTTTTGAGTTCTGATTTCTTCTGTAATTTACTAGTGAGTGACTTCTTTACTGACTCCTTTGCATGTTTTCCACTTTTTACATTCTTTTGTTTCAGCTTAAGTTCTTTTTCTATGGCATTTTTCTCTGGAGTATCAGTGAGAACTGTACTTTTTCGTTTCTTTCGTCCTGTGTTTTTTCTTGGGGGAGCCTTAGGCAATGGGCGCATTGTTTCTGGAGAGAATACAGTTTCAGGCGTGTTGTCAATGGGTTCAGTATCGGCATGTGCGTCTGTGTTGATTTTCCTCACGCCGCTGTAGTGTGCATTTCCATTAGCACCTTTCAGAACTACATATATGTCTCCTCTGAAGTGGACATTTGGCCTACCTGGACCAGTTGCAAAGATGTTTATAACACCGGATGCGGATTGGTGGTATATAATAGCAGAAATGCCAAGGCAATTACACATTGCCGACATGATTAAATCCGCAGTGTCATTATTGTATTCCTTAAGCCCAACATAACGGTCAGTGTCGTCAATGACATTACGGCCATTTGAGAATTGAGTGTAATGATCAATGTGATCTGAAATTTCAGCTGTCAGCATTGTACATAGTGTTTCACTAGTCACAACCTCGATTCCCTCTTCGGCAAGACCAACAGCTAAGGCATATAGCATGCAATGTCCATCCCCCGGAACAGTTGCCACCTCCCGATGTATGTCTCGCAATTGAGCGTTTAATGTGGCGAATGATGTGTCTACAGAGCTATCCGAAGTCTGCTGTTCTGATTCACCCGCCCCCAAGTAAAGTGCTTCTTCTGATTGGGGCTCTTCTCCTTGTGGAGAGCTGGCGGTATCAGCTGGTTCTGTATTGTCGTTAATGCAACCAGAAGACTTCGAGCTACAGCTCCTATTGGTCGACTCTGTACTCGGGTCAGGGCGATCCGTCACGTAAGCTGGGGCAAAGTCAACATCAGTGAAGACGTCGCTGTGTAGAGGATGGATGCCGGACACCTGTAATGTAGCGCAAACACCGTGGGTAAGCTTAACTATTCACTAAATCATTATATTAAAGGCGCTTTGAAAGCGCAAGGATCGATTAACAGTATAGGGTTTCCTACTTGTCAGTTTTCCCCGTCACCGACGGGATTCGAACTCACAGCGGCAGGACGTCCAGGTTTTTTTAACTTCTAGTTTGCAATTAAAATGCACATGAACAGATTTATAAAACAAACGATTAACACAATAAATGGATTTTTAAACTTATAGTTTGATTGTAAATGAACATATATATATTTATATAAATTAATTGGCATCTTGATTTACCTTAAATCCATTCATAATGTTGGCTTGTGTCGCTGCCCTCGGCCACGCATCTCGGGCGATCCCTGGCAAGTCATAAATGGACATGGTCTTGGCTGGATTGTTTCTCATCCACGTGTCTTGAAGGGAAGAGACGTACTTCTTGAAGGGACCAAATACAGAGCGATCCAATGGCTGTAATTTGTGGCTGCAATGAGGCGGGAACGACAGCATTATAATGCCAGTCTCCTTAGCAAATTTGATTGTGTCCAATCCTATGTGGGAATGGTGGTTATCTAGCAGAAGAAGTACTTTTTGTTCCTGGCTCGGTTTTGCAATTTTTGCGAAATGTTGTATGAAGATGTAGAAGTTCTCAGAAGTCATCCACCCTGATGGGTGCGATACGCTAATACTACCTTCGGGTCCATCACGGATGAAGTGATCATGAAATTTCACCCGTGGAAAAATGAACATTGGCGGAACCGTGTTTCCTGTGGCACTTACTGCATCGCACATTGTTACGAGCGTGCCTCTTTCGCCTGCAGTTAATGCCCCAATTTGCTTGGCCCCTTTCGGACCTACAACACTTGCTGGTTTCTGTACCGTTGTTACGCCTGTTTCGTCGACATTCCAAATAGCATATGGCTTGACGTGGTCCCTTTCTAGCACTGTTTAAAGTTGTCAGAAGTAACTTTCCACGTTACCTTTATTAAAACTTGTCGCTCTAGATAGACTGGTGGCCTCTGGTGTACGAATGGAAAGAGATGGATTACGTTTCAGAAAACCCGAAAACCAGTCAGGCCCGGCAGACTTATCGCGAATCCATTGGTCAGGCATTTTCACTCCGAATTCAAGACTGCAATCATATGCAAGAACTCGAACATCCTTGGGTAATAAACCAAAATAAATGTTTGCTGCTCTTATAATGTAGTCTTTTAATATGCTCTCTTGGGCTGTCGAAAATACTCTCTGAGGTGATCGGTAGCCTATATTTAGGTCCCGTGAACCCATTACTTGTGCTTGCTTGACGTATCGGCCGAGAGTCATAGGATTCATGCCAATTTACATGGCCACTGATCGAATCGAGCGCCCTGTAAACATTATCTGATTCACTCCTTGTTGTATCAAGTCCCTCGGAGTTTCCCCTCCATTGGTCGTTCGTACGTAATTCCTCACCATTCTGAAACTAAAAGAAACAGTTTCCTTAGCTATAGCATTGAAATAATAAAGATAGCTAGTTAAATTCTGCAATAGTTGTTTATGTAAAAAGGTATACTATTAAATCCAGCGATCGGGGCAAGTTGTTACACTGTAACATCGTGCCCCTATTCAGTGTATCAACTTGCCCCAACACTAACACACGTGACAGGATCAAGGGGAGACAACTAATATTTTGCGCTTCGTCATCGATGACCACCAGAAGTTAAACACAACTCCTTACTTAGTCAAACTGCATTTAGAAAAAACATATATGTTAAATATGTGACTGTGAAAGAAAAAGGTTACGAAGACATCATAATTTACTTACATGGCGCAAAATCGCTCTTTGGAGTCTACAATCGATTGTTTTTAGCTCTCAAAAAAAACATGATCGACCAAAGATGGCAGTTCTCACTGTCAGCATTATCACATGATGCGTGATGTCATATATGATGTCATCAAGTAGTTATACGTTATGAAACAACTTACCCCGTATAACAACTATCCCCGGTCTCCCCTACTCTGTCAATAATGAAACTTTGCAGGAATACTATTTGCTGTGTTACGTGTTGTTTTAGTCTTTTTTCCGAAAGGAAAGATCTTACGTAGCCATACATCAGTACCAGCACAATAACCAGTGGCCATGGGAAGAATGTGTTTGACGATTCGAGATTTTCCATGGGTGGGTCTGGATAAAAAGGATAAGCTGTATATACTTCACCATCTATGTTGGGAAATTCTTTGTAAAAAACTGACTTTTTCTCTCTTCTCCCTGGATTCATAACCTTCATAACCGAGTCTAAGGGTTGGGCGAGGATTTTGAAGTGTGGGTGTGTAGACTACATACTCTTGAATCTTTTGAAGGAGACCATAGTTTGTTTCCACTACTTCTGCCAATCAGTTGCTTCCAACGTTCTCGTCTCTCAGGATTCGTTTTCTTTGTTAGAAAGGTGAAAAGCCTGAAAAGAAACATGAGAACCTACTTTTAGATATTGATTTTTAGCTTGACTGATCAGAGATCAGCAGAGCTTATGCCGTGGTGCGGCGTCCATCGTCCGTCCGTCTGTCCGTAAACGTTTGTTTGTAGCGACTACTCCTCTGAAACTACTGGATGAATATTCATGAAACTTTACAGAAATGTTGCCCATGAAGTCTAGTTGATCCTAGCAAAAATTCATGTTGATGTGAAATCCAAGATGGCCACCAAAGCTACAAATAGATTTTTAAAATACAAATTTGTAGCGACTACTTCTTGAAAACTAAAAGCAATATTGACAAGGGACTTTTTCTAAAATGATCAGCATGACATGGTGTTGGTCCTTGTCAAAAATCATGTTGATTCGACGTTAAACATGGCTTTGTTTACATGGAGTAATATAATGAAAACTTGTAGCGACTACTCCTCTGAAACTACTTGACAAATTTTCATGAAACTTCACACGAATGTTGCTCTTGATGTCTAATTGATCCAAGCAAAACTTCAGGTCGGCCGGAAATTCAAGATGGCCACCACAGCTAAAAATAGATTTTCAAAAAACAAGTTTGTAGCAACTACTTCTCGAAAACTATAAGTAATATTGATATGTTACTTTTTCTAAATTGATCAGCATGACATGATTGTGGTCCTTGTTGAAAATCGTTTTGATTCAATATTAAACATGGCTGTCAGCGGCCATCTTTGTTTACATAGAGTTATCTAGTAAAAACTTGCAGCGACTACTCCTCTGAAACTACTTGGCGGATTTTCATGAAACTTTACAGGAATGTTGCTATTAATGTCTTATTGATCCTAGCAAAATTTCAGATTGGCCAGAAATTTAAGATTGCCGCCACAGCTAAAAAATAGATTTTTAAAAAATAAGTTTGTAGCGACTACTTCTTGAAAACTATAAGTGATATTGATATGGGACTTTTTCTAAAATGATCAGCATGACATGATGGTTATCCGAATCGAACATTATTTTGATTCGACGTTAAACATGGCTGCCAGTGGCCATCTTTGTTTACATAGAGTTATATAATGAAAACTTTTAACGACTACTCCTCTGAAACTACTTGACGGATTTTCATGAAATTTCCCAGGAATTTTGCTCTTGATGTCTAATTGATCCTAGCAAAATTTCAGGTCGGCCGGAAATTCAAGATGGCCGCCATGGCTAAAAATAGATTTTCAACATACAAGTTTGTAGCGACTACTTCTTGAAAACTATAAGTGATATTGATATGGGGCTTTTTCTAAAATGATCAGCATGACATGATGTTGGTCCTTGTCAAAAATCGTTTTGATTCGATGTTAAACATGGCTATCAGCAGCCATCTTTGTTTACGTAGAGTTATATAATGAAAACTTGTAGCGACTTTTCCTCTGAAACTACTTGACGGATTTTCATGAAACTTCACAGGAATGTTGCTCTTGATGTCTTATTGATCCTAGCAAAATTTCAGGTCGGCCGGAAATTCAAGATGGCCGCCACGGCTAAAATAAATTTTCAAAAAACAAGTTTGTAGCAACTACTTCCTGAAATCAAAATCAATCAGTAGAGCTTCAAAAGTAGGAGCCTATCGCCAATGACACCGGTAAAGTTAACAGCTTTGTCCCGCCAGAAAGACACGTCGATTTCTCCAGTCATGTCTCTCACTTTCAGCGTCAGCTTTTCACATTGGTTTTTGTTCTCTAAGGTGGACACATGAGTGATGATACCAGCTACATTGTTTTTAGAGTTGTCATAACAATTAATTGTATCAATTGCTGTTAAGAGTAGGGGAGCACTCTGCTGCACAGTATCTCTGTCCTGAATCGTTGTTGTTTTCGTGAAAAGTAATTGAAGTCCAGAAGAAGTTGAACAGAACTGTGCCTTTGCTGGGCGCACCCTCACATCCAGAATCTTCACTGTTTTGCCAGTAGAAAGTGTATCTGAGACATATTGGACGGAATCGTTCCACGCGATAAAGTCAATTTTACCTGTTTTATCACACAGGACACCGGCAATCTTCTGCCCGGTGCCTTTGCCATAAGTGCTGGCCTTTGACAAATTGTCCACCGTTACATCAATGGAAATGTCAGTATCGACTTGAGCTTTCGTGATGTCCGAAACTGCAGTGAACCTGTTGAAAGATCAATTCACAACTGTTAGGTATTTCAAAGAAGTGAGTATCTGATCACTTGTTCACGCGAGATACAGTAGGAGCACAAGAGTAGAAAAAGAGTACTATGACCCAAGGTTCAGACCCTGAATTAATATCGTAGTCTCAGATGTGTGTATGTAGACAAATGTGGCAGAAACGGTAATAACACAAAGCAAATATTGATAGGCCCAGATCTGTGAATTGGCGGCTTATCAAACTCAACTGTACATTATGGCCATAAAGCTGGTGTTAGTGTCACCAAGATCATATTGGAAGTGTTGCAGAATTGGCCATAAACCACGCGAAAGTACATGTGTAAGACTGTCAAGAGGCATCAGTGCCCCAGATAAGCAGTGTATCTGTGTATTTCACTCAATTAAAATTGACAAATACCCCCTTTATTACCCTGACATGCGTACCAGATACGCATGCATTTTCCTTTTCACTCAAACATTTTACTTTTTGAGTGTATCCACAGTCAAAGTGTTCAAATCATTGATGGATTGATTTCGTGCGTATTGCAATATTTACAAAAATCAGATTTTACTTCCGGTGTTTATCTTGAATGAGACATTACAAAATTATCGATAAAGTGCAGCAGTAAAAGAGAATGCTATATAGTTGAATATGTACGCTATATCAGTCTATACTATTGTGTGGGCGCTTCCTTGTTTACTTTTGAAAGCGTTTGCGTTGTGCAGATGATTACAATGTCGCTGACAAACCACTGCCATGAATAACAAGTCAATAAAGCTCACATAAACACAGGCAAGTTACCTTGCTTGTTTTACATTTGATCCACAAATCACCGTATTATTTTTGAATATTTGACATTCACTCAATTTTCATTTCATGACTGAAATACCCAATAGGTCCAAATGTTATCTGGGCCACTGGGCATAACTGGAACAACGTAGGCAGGTCTGCCTTAGCACTTGTTAAATGGTATGCAAATATTAAGGCGCAAAGTCACAGTGTTATTGCAGTGATATCTGTTAGGGGTTGTAGGAAATAGTAATGTATAAAGACAAAATGTGTGCATAGCACATGGATGCACCGGACTGTAAACCATATGGTAACGGAGACCAAGACCTTGAAGGAATTCGTATGTTTTTTGCACATGAGGGACGTTGTCATTGTGCTGAACATTTGTGTTAAGTTCGACGCATTGTTTCCACTTAGTAGAAAGTTTTACACGTCTCCCTTCATTACCTTGCAAGTAATAGCTGAGACGTGAATTTATATTTCATGACAGTAGTTTGACCGTTGATGATTTTGTGACATTGACCTTTCTGGTACTGACATTATTCTTTCACATGATGTGCTTCCTGAATGTGATGAAAGTTTGTGTGAAGATTGGCAGGACTCCTTCAGGAGTTTGCAATAGCTGAAACACGGATATTTTGCAGACTTTTTGACCTTTGACTTCCAACGGAGACCTTGACCTTTCGGACACAGACATTATACTTGGTCGCAACACCACCAGAATGTGAAGAGCAATTGTGTTATACTTTTCGCCCATCGAAATGTTAAGTTATGGGTAAGACATGAATTTTTTTATGCGTATTTACCTTAGGCCTGCAAGTGTGACCTTGACTTTTGACATATAGTCAAAATTATGTCCCATTGCATGTGACCTCACTATCAATAGGGTTAATCACCTCGTCACAGGCAGTCTACCCACAGAGATGCATGCAATTTGTTTTAGTGGAGTTATGGGGCAGGGAGGGTTGTCATTATTGGGTCCTCAGAACGCAAACTTTGAATGTTGACGTTGACTGCAATAGGGGTCATCCTGTCAGTACAGGTAGTAGACCAGTGAAGTTTCATGACATTGGCTCCAGGGGGAAGCATTTATCAAGCGAACATGTATTTATTACCAGGTGCTGGTGACTTAGTTTGAAAGTGCTATACTCAAAATGCATAGGGAGCAGACAAGGTGAAATCAGCATACCCCGCTAAGCGAGGTTTAATGGGGTTTTGTTTAGGAAGGTATAAAAAGCGAGGTTCACATGTGTCTCCTTAAAGACATGTTATTGAGGGAATTTGAGGCAGAAAGTTACGGGGCATCTGTTGGATTGTCTTGTGAAATTGTAAAAAATGTCATCGTTATAAACATTGCACTTTGAAACTGACCGACTGGAATGCTTTTTTATCAATGGGGTATGTACTTATCGGTCTTCATGTTAATGGGCATTGCAGATCAATTTTAACTGGGTGTAATAACGCAAAGAGTAGTCTGTATACACTGTCATTGGCTGTGCCTTCAACAATGTATATATTGGTCTATTTCTATTGTTTTTGTCTTCAGTTGTCATTTTCCTGCTCTTTATTGATACACATGTTGCCCTTTAACAATTTGTATGTTTGCATTGCCAATGTCGTAGTAAAGGAAATATTCTTCCTATGTGTAGGTCTGCTGTGAATGTTTTGTGTTAAACAAAAAAGAAATAGAACATGAGCACTATGGGCTTGAAGCTGTGCTAATAGGTTTCCATAGCTATAACAGCATTCCTGTGAAGTCCCATAAGAGTCAGTGAAGTAGTTTCAAAGGAGTGGGCGATACCCTGCACCATAAATGAATATATATCTACCCATCTATCCTCTGAATAATCTACTCTCCCTGAAATGGAAGTACCATGCATGAGTTTCTCAATACAACCATTGCACATATTCTTGAAATTGTGAGCATTCCCACAAATCGTTAACTACTTCGCTACTAAACTGCCATATTCTCACAACACTCAACAAAACTGAACTGTTGCACTTAACTTTTGACCACAAACACTTCTCGCTTACAATTTTAACACCTGACATGCTGTGCCTTTCCCATCTGGGTCATGCCAGTTGAACAACCCAGTTGTAAGACGTTCCATATGCCATCTGCGTCATGGCGCTTTACCCACGACATGTATTATATTTACAATGCACGACAACATATAAGGTACATAGCGAATACCATCAGCACATACCTGAATACAAACCGAAGGGCACCACAATACATATAGGCTGCAAACTCCTCAATCGTCTAGCAGCTGCCTACTCAACCAGAACACTGCAAACACAAGACAACCAAATATCTTTGAAACACACGAGGTCACATATTATTTTCTGTAGCACACACGTCACTCCAGGGCTTCTTTGCACCAAACTTTGAAGAGGCCCAGGCCTGCCCATTTTGGTAGAAAAGAACGCACTTTCTCTCATTTTGGGCAAAATGTACGATTTGACAAATTTCCATACATTATATACCTTAATTATAATTATAATTTCCCAGACCCACAACAGACAAACATTGCATATTTTTTCCTTTTGTTCACATTTTCAGACAAATTTTGCCTTCTGATTTGGACACATTCCTGCTATATTTAGGGGAAAATAGTCAACTTTACAGTTGGGAACAGGCCTGTACAGAAGACGCCTTTTACAGGCTTTTATTATATAACGAGGCGTCTGTAAGACAGGACATACAATCAAATTGCCCTTGAAATGCATATTTACACATGAATACAAAAAACACACGTACGACGTCGTGCACAACTACTTAGAGAAACAAAACTTTGCGGCGCATGCAATGTTTGCCTGTGTTGTACTGTCACGACCTTTCTCACCCTGTTGCGAACAACAAGCGTTTACATGGCCTTCTCACATTTACAAGTGGTATTTCAGACAGCAAACCCTTTAAGACAATCTATTTCTCTCTCTATCGTTCTATACTATCGCGGAGACACGACTATCGCAGTTATGAGCAACTACCGATTCAATGCTTTGATGTGTTTGCTCTGTGATCGGTCTCTGTGTCACTTTTGGTCAATGACATTTCAACGTCACCAGGTTGACTTTCCAAAATGCGCAGCAACCATTTACTTTGCCTTTTCATCCATAAGCATCAGCAGGTGTACAGTACTGGTTCTACCCAGGAAAACTGGTGGTCCGTCTCCACCTCAAACTACAACTACCATACCAAAACAAACAATCAATTTCGACATGGCTGGGAAGACATTGACAGCAGCCTCTCACGAGGACCACCCATCAAGGTATGTGGCGTGCGGAAATCTGTTTAACTTCAGCTTTCATAAAAACATTGTTTCTTCACTTATTGTGCAAGACGTAGTAATGCTCTTGAAAGGTATTTCGAGCCATCTATGCGAGCAAACGAATGAACAAGAAACTTTCCTGACCTTGACTCCGACCCACGGTCAGTTGCAGGGCTGGAAGTTATTAGCATTCAGACGGGCAATGACCAGGAGGTTATATATGAAATTTGAACATTCTACTCCCAAGGACAAGAAAGTTATAATACAATATGTCAGCGTTAAAATTTTGAACATTTTTGTTAAGATTTTTGTTAACATTTCGGTTAACATTTCGGTTAAGTTCTTATAACTTATTTCTCCTTTGGAGTAGAGTGTTCAAATTTCATATATAACTTCACTGGTTATTGTTCTTCTTATTCCAGTAACTATCAGTCTCCAACTGACCCTGTGTCAAGATCAGTTTCCTCTTAAATGCATCTACCGTCTCCAAAAAAAATGTGTTAAAGTGCGTTAAATTATTATAACTTTGTTGTTCTTTGGAGTATAGTGTTCAAATTTCATATATAACCTCACTGGTCATTGTTCTTCTTATTTCAGCGACTTCCAGCCCTCCAACTGACCCTTGGTCAAGGTCAGGGTCACTTTAATAAATGTATATTCTCCAAATTTCACATTGTTTTCGCAGCACTGCAGCAATGTACAGTGTTCAAAATCTCATATATAAACTCACTGGACATTGTTTTTGTCCAGCCAAGCGACTTCCAGCCCTCCAACTGAGCCTTGGTCAAGGTCAGAGTCACTTTAATAAATGTATATTCTCCAAATTTCACATTGTTTTCTCAGCACTGCAGCAATGTACAGTGTTCAAAATCTCATATATAAACTCACTGGACATTGTTCTTGTCCAGCCATAAACTCATTGTTCTTGTCCAGCCATAATCTGTATAGCTTTATTCTATTTTAAATGCATACACATTCCAATTTTCATGTGAGTTTTATAAGGTTTGACAGGAACTTAATTGCATTATCTTTTTTATGTAGCTACTGCAACAAGCTGGGTAATTTGATACTCCAGCAAAGGTTTATCAAAAGTGTCTATCTTTGGAAGGTTAACTTTTTACTTTAATTCCAATCAGTGTAACATATCGTCGGCTCCGTGCGAAAAGGTCGTAACTCGAAAATCTTAATTGTTCAGGAAGTGAAAAAAACTTAATAACTTTTTTAAAAACTACTGAAACATGAAAAAATTACACCATGGCGCATCTTTAGCACAATCTCATCTATTGAAATGTTGGAAATTACTATTATATTGTTTGTTTAACAACAGTCTGAGTTTAGACATTTTCTCCGAAACATTTTACTCAATTCAACCAAAACTCTGAGATACCGAGTTACGACATTTTTGAACCGGGTATAAAAGAAGAGTTCCTTTGAGTTCCGTTGTTTTCTACTAATGATGCATCATTATTATGGCTACTAAATACTCACTGGCCATGTACTAATACATTTTATTGTTTATAACCGAAGACTGTTGAAAGAAAACTTATAGAACACAATCAAAATCAAATTTTTATTGAACATTTATTTAATGTCGTCATACTAATATAAAATCAAAATGTTATAAATGTCATAAATGTAACGCTATGTACAAAATGATAGCATACTCCCCTTGTTTAAAGGTTTTAAAGTTCAATGTCAAACAGGCAAAAACAATATCTACCAAAATGGGGGTCCTGTTACTAACAGGCTTTTCCAATGTAAATAATAATGAATAGTTGTCCATTAATGGCAAATAAGGGCACATATAAAAATGTTCGAACCATGCACACGAAGCCTTGGCCTATGATATTAGCGCATTTTGTCAACACGTGGAGCTGAAAACAATATCTTCGTTCAACATGTTCAATTCAGTCAAACAATTAAGTTTAACACCGAATAATAATATGAGTGACTAATCCCACTACAATTTCAAATACAAACATCTAACTAAATTTGTCAAAATGGGGTGCTTAAAACAACATCTTAAGACTTCTGCATGTGCATACTTTGTATCTCAGCCATCATATAAAAACTAGCATAGACCTTAAGCAAGTTCAATTCAATTTAAACATTAAACTTTAACTTAACACCGAACAATGTTATGATTGAATATTCTCACTGCACTATTAATAGCTCATTTTTGTTAAAATAAAAAATCCAAATCAAATTTTAAGACAAGATCAATTCAGTCAAACATTAAACAATGAACATGCTCTGAGTGTCAACTCTCGCTACAAATTAAAATAGCTCTGAAGACTGCTGCATGTTCATACTAAGTACCTCGCCCGTCATATTAAAATCAGCATAGACCTTAATCAAGTTCAACTCAATTTAAAAATAAACTTAAACGCTATTATCAGTGCCTAATGTCATTTCACTATACAACACTTTAAAAAAATCTTAAACCAGCTCAATTAGTCAAACATTACACTATTTACAATGTCGTGTATTCATGTTGCGTGCCTGAGACAGTCATAAAACCCATGATAGTCCTTTGGTATTACCGACTTTAACTGCATCAAATGCTGATATTTGGCCTTTTTAATCGGTATACTATTGTCGTAAAGGGTGCCTATAAGGTACTCGTCAGAGTTGGAAACCGAACGGGATCTGTTACTTCTAGCTTTAGGAATGTCTAAGAAGTCTGTATCACCGTGGGTTAACTTGTATTGAATTCTTCCTTCGGGCAAGTATTTTAATACCCTTATATCTGTTACCACTGGTGACCCAACTCCATTGCCCGGTCGTATTGATGGGTAGTAATCAAGGTTATCGAAACACTTAAAGAAAGTGTGATCCACATATTTTACCTTATATGGGTTTTTGCGACACGCGTCTAATATTTTGTCCACATACATTTGCGGGAGGTAAATAGGCTGCTTCCTTATTTTGCGCTCAATGCACGAGTGGACGCTGTCACACTCCATTTGAGTGTGGCCTCTTTCAAGGTACTTTTGGTATATAACAACGTTGTTTCGAGCTGCCCAAAGAAGCAAGGCGTTTGCTATTGTTGTATTCCTATTTTGGTAGGTGCATCCGTCGCTGTATATAATAATTTCCTTAACGTTTGTGAGGTCAATATTGTCGAGGTAATCTGTAACACATGTCGCAAATATGTTTGCATTTAATTCCGCTTCGCCTTCGTGCCAAAAATAGTTCTGAGCTTCATGGGTAACTAGATCATAAAAGGTGAAATTGTGACATGACAATTTCATTTTGTAGTAAAGACTACTTGCTTGTAAACGCGGACAAATTAACAAGCTCTGTAAATCCATGCAGAACACTTTAATACTCGCATCATTTGTAGCCCTTTCTTTATCTGAAGCTTTACTCTCTCGAGCTTCATCTTTCTTCTTTATATGATTCTGATACTCTTCATCGTCGAGGTTCCCCGCTTTGTGCTCACAACACTTATCGCATTGATCTTTCTTCGGCTGCCATAAAGACAAGTTCATCTCTTCGAACATTTCGAAGAATCCTGTTTTATGGTAAGGTGTTTTTTCCTCGCTTCTCATAACACGTGTATATTCACGATTTTGACCATAGAATGTCGGAGGTGCGTTTTGGGGTATATTTGGTACAAATAAGAATGTTTTCTAGACCATATATATCATGACATTTTACTTAGATTTTATTCTCTTGACTGAAATAAATTTGACAGCAACTGGACGTTGATTTTATATTGTTAATTTAGACACTATTTGCTGGCTATTTTCAACTTGAGGTTTGTTTTCTTCAAATTATAATTATACATAATTATATTGTTTAATTAAATATATGCTATGCCGTTATGTTAAACATTATGCTTTAACCCTCAAGTATTTTGTTTACCTCATAAATGTTTTTGAAATTCATAAAATATCAGCGAATATTGCAAATAAAAGACAAGAGGAAAAACTAGCGACATTAGTTTTCAACATCTAAATGCGTTTCAAGTCAATGTCAAACGTCAATTTAGAAAAAGTCTAGTTTTCTGCATTTCTCTGAGGCAAACACGTTAATCACTCGGTCAACATTGATGTTCATGTCTTTGTGTACATGGATTAGGGCCAAAGACGACAGTCTGTCAGACGTCATTGTTGTTCGCAAATAGTTCTTTATGCGTTTCATTCCACTGAATGACCTTTCACATGTGGCCGACGTCGGTGGCATTGTCAAAAGGACCCCGATGATGGTACAAATGCAAGGATACAAGTCCTTGCACGTCTGCTGAAGGGTGTCATGGAGTCTTGAAGCCCTAATGTCTGTAATACTCCATTTGACTCTCCATCTAGCAATTTCCGACTTGAATGTCTCGTATGTTTGAAGAAGGTCGGGGGCAAAGGCGGCATAAATTGTCGGCAGCATATTTTCCCGCAGGTCAGCGAGTTTGGAAGGCAATAAGTGTTGCGCACAGTACCGATCTTCATTACCCAGGATCCGAGTTTCCATTTCCTGAACTAAATGGTCCAGGAAGACATTATACAAAGTGACCCTGTAGTAATCGGACACCGTTTGGACATCAGGGTTAGCTCTGTGCTGCTGACGACCAGCTCTTCTCGGCATTGATGGTTGAATATTAAAATCAGCGCTAACATTTACGGCCTTGTCGTATAAAGCATCCCAAACATACTGGTCAGCCCTTTCATCGTTGCACAGTTTAATAACTACGCGTGTTTCACTCACAGCGTGCAACAAGTCGTTGTCCTGCTTTTGTAGGAGATTTGTCAGGGGGACGGTGCTACTCAGAATGTGTTCCGCCACAAGCAGCGCGATTATAAATTCGAAGCGTAATATGGCGGCCAGATATTGCCCCGCCTTTTCGTCGTTATCTGCCTGCAACGTCTCCAATGCGTGAACCACTACCGGGAACGCATTCTTGAAAGTTTCAAGAGCGTCTGCCCGACTGGACCAACGTGTTTCACACAGTTTACGGACCTTAGTGCGCTGGTTCATTTCCTCTTGGGTAGCAACATCGCGTGACAGCTCGTCCTGGAATGCAAACAACCGTTTAGCTGAATAGTCAAATAGGAAGCTTATGTCCTGAACAGTCGACATCATGGTTCTGACACAAGGAATGTTCGAGCTATGGACTAAAGAAAGATTCAAACAATGCGATTTGCAATGCACGTAATTTGCATGTGGTGAACGTTCACGGATAAGAGCTTGAAGTCCCCGAAATTTCCCAGACATGTTTGACCGACCGTCATAGCACTGAGCCCTGATCTTAAGTATATCGAGATTTGCTTCTTGCAAGAACTCCACAATTTTTGCGCAGAGTGCGACTCCCTTGATCGATTCACACTCGACAAATCCAAGAAATTCTTCTCGGACTTCGCAACTCCCATCAACGAAACGCACGCAAAAAGACAGTTGTTCTTTTGTCGATTTGTCTGTTGCTTCATCAACCATGATGGCGTAATAGGGGCACGACCGACAGTCTTCCAAAAGTTGATTCTTCACCTGACTTGCGCAAATGTTAATTAATTCGTTTTGGATTTCTGGTGAAGTGTATTTACTGTTATAGTGTGCATTTTCTAGATGGTTTGCTAGTATTTCGTCATTTTGTGCAAAGGTCCTCAGTATAGCCATGAAATTGCTGTTATTTTCGGTGTGTCCACGTAATGGTATATTCTGCTTTGCACAAAGCACAATTACTTCAATAATTCTGGACAATATGTATCGATTTTTGTTTACCGATTCTTTTGCACTGGTGGATATGGTTTTGTTTATTGATTCACATTTGCCGGACAAGATATCCATATAGCCTTCGGCATGAATAGACGCATCAAGATGAGATTTTTCATCTGCATGACGTTTTATTATCATGGAAATATTCTTCCAATCCCATGTTCCAGCTGTAAAGGTTTTCTCTCGTCCTCCGAACAAACAGCAGTTCACACAAAAGACGGCATCCTTTGTCATAGAGTACCTCAACCATGGTGTTTCCATTAACCATTTCCCGCTGAGTTTTCGCGGCTTACTACTTTTTCCAAATTCTCTGGAAAAGAAAACAATAATAAATAATGGTAATTAAAATTGTTAAAATACTGTTTCGTTCAAGACAAAGAATTTTAAAAAATCAGCCGGATGGGGCATCGAACCCGGTATCAACCCACTGCATTCGACTGTCTTAATTTGAAATAAGTTGTACTGTCTATTAAATCGTGTGCTTACACAATCTGCAAGTCCATTTTTTTTATAAATAATATATATTTTCGTGTAATTTCCTTTGAAACATATTAAATGTAATGAGTTAAATATTTAGTTGCAAAAAAAATTTTAAAAAATTATGTCGAGGGTGGGTTTTGAACCTTGGCGGGTAAAACACTTAATCTTCGAAGTCCGTCGCCTTAACCACTCGGCCACGAAATCCTCTCAATCAAATTCGTAACATTTTTCTTATTTAAACACAATGCTATTTCCTCATTACGAATATTTACCGACTCATCAAGGGCAGGGGCCCGTCTTACTAAACGTCGTACGCTAATATTTGTCGTAAGTCAAAAGGAGAAACCATTCATAAAATATACAATTATCCTCAAAATCAACTCAAAATTGGTTTAAATTATGCAGAATACTGAGAATAGTGTATATTTTCTATTTGAAACTAAGAAAAAGACTGACCGTGTGGGAAATGAGAACTGAAGACATGATGGCCAGGTGCCATTTAACAACTTTTGTTTGGTGTCTTCGTCTACAGAAGGTAAAGTTAAACATCCGATATCTGGGTACTTGGGAATGTTTTCGGTCATGATGACCTCATTTAAATGTAAACAGACTCTTGGTCTGATAGAGGACCTCTATCAGACCAAGAGTCTGTTTACATTTAAAAAAAAGCGCCCACTAAACTTCGTTTAAAATGTCTAAAAGACGGAACTTTACAATACGCGGCCGGCCCGAACTTTACAATATAATGCGGGCTCCAGTCGTTTGCACTCTAAGTCTTCCTTTGGGTTATATATAGCCTATTCACCATTCCATACGTGTTGATTCCGACAAATCAATTAGTTTATTCTTGGCAAATCTTGTTTCTGATGTTCCATTTACCCTTACCCCCCTCCCCCGCCGATTTTTATTGCATTTTTGGCATTTTTATTTTTTCGACTTTCTGGGAAAAGGTGTAGGCCACGGCCTACACGGCCTAAAGGAAGCTACGCCACTGTCTTGAATTCTTCATTAGTTCCCCTATTATCTTCATCTCTGTTCGGAATGCCACTTTTAGAATCGTTTAGCCAGCTATAAATCATTTTTTCTCCTATGCCTAATGTTGTAGTAAACATACTCTTACAAACAGGGATCCTTTCACTTCCTGACGTCAAATAATATTTGTAGGAGAAGTTTCTTCTACTAGCCCTAGGTGTATTTGTGGTTCTCTCGATGACGTCACATTTTTCCACATGACTTATCACGTAAAGTTTTTTCTCTTTCCAGTCCATATTTTGCCAAAATCTTTCAAAAATCATTGTTCTGTCTTCATCTTCTAGCTTTGGACATTGTCTCGTGTTACTGTTTCTGGTACATTTTTTCGAACAGTCTCTTGGAGATAGCAATCTTCCAGCTCGTTCCGCACAATAAGATTTTACACCTGAAACTTTACTTTTCAACACTCCTACATATTGTTCACCTTTCATGCGCTTCTGCTTTTGAACTTCTTTCAGGAAATGACCTTTCACTACTTGTTTTCGTTTTGAACCTTTACTTTCAGTAGCAGTAATGTCTATCACTTCTTCATGGTCGACATTGTTATCAATTTCGTTATCATCAGTATCTGAACTTTGAACCGGGGGTTTCCATTCTGGGTCCCTTACATCATCATCGTAATCTATGGTGATATCACTAGCTTCACCACTGTCGGACAATTCACTGTTATTAGTAATATCAAGTTTGGTGGCAGTTAATGGTTCGTCATCATAATTAAGGCTTGTCTCAATAGGAAGAGGTTCTTTTCCCATTTCAATTTTATCAGAAGTTGGTTCTGTGATTTCATTTGATCGATCTTGTTCGGAGCTTGTGGATGGGCGTTCTTCTATATCTTCTCCCTGTATAATAAATCTTCTCCTATCTGAGTTAGATTCATCAGTGCTTGATGAATACTCTGATTGTTTTTTCATTGAAAGTTTCACGAGGATTTTGCCTCTAGAAAACATTGTCTTTTTCAATTTCTATAAATATGTACAGATAACTGTTTGTATTGTCTGGCCACTAATCCTTTTAGCCAAATTTCATCTTCTTCACTGTCAAACGTTAAGTGAAAAAAATACAACTCTTGTTTCAGAATTCTGGCACAATGTTGAATATTTAAAGGAATGCCTGAGGTATCCAGAACCGTCAATGTCAAGGGTTCACATATCATCACAATTGTTTCGGGCGTAATGTTTGTGAAGGACACGTATAACTGATCAAGCGTTCGCAAAGTTGAAATCACTTCAAAGTCTTCATTTACCAAATTCCTACACTCTGATAAATTAAGAATTTCTATGTTGGTCAGAACCGGAAGGAAACACAATGTTGACAGTCTACACGTAGTGAGATCCAACCAATACAACGACTTGGCATTACAAAGTTCCTTAACAAGCAAGAAGTCTATATCAGCGGAACTAAAATGTAGTGTTGCACATGGAATAAGAAATTCTAAGAATGCAACCGAATGTTTCAGAATTCTTCGTAGATCTGTTATAGATAGTTCAAGAGGATGGTCCATAGAAAAATGCCTCCATAAAAGTGAATTGTTATGCACTATTTGATGGAACCTTTTGTTTGCTATGGCTACACTTTTAAGTAAGTCCTGCAGGTCAAGTGATCGAAATATTTTCACTAAAACTAAATCGGGTAGGTCACTCAGTTTCACCATTGAATTCTGGCTATTGGCACCTTCCATGAACCTGAAGAGAATAATAGTTAATTTATATCAAGTACAAAAGCTTTCATTATGTCACTATTTTGGCCCTGGAGCTACCGCACAAATTTTTTTAATAATTATGTTATAGGAGTTTAGGTTTCAATGATGTACCATTAACAGTTTTTGCCTTTCCAAAAATACTTTACATCAAAACAGTTGAATACTATAACTATGCCCACATTCTGTGTTATACAAATGACGACAGTCGCCAAAAACGAAACACACAAAAAACAATCAACCTCCCAGTAACAAAATGTCATTGTGCGAAAAGGTCGTATCTCGTTTTTTCGTGAATCAGGGGAGATTAGAAAATTTCTATTTACTATATTTTATACTAAATCTGCTTTTATCTACGTTCGTATTACTGTCAATCATAAATTAACTTACTGTACGATCAGATAAAACAAATAAAACATGCAAATTCTACACAACAAGTGTTAGATGTAATGCAAAATGAATCAAAAATGCATGTCAGTTGTTTATTTATGAGTTTTTAGCATATTATCGATCATATACATGAACACAACGTCAATATATTTCAATTTATATATATAATACGTCTTAAATATACTTACATTGACTATATTCCGATATAAAAATAAAAAAACACAAAAAATCCAACATACGCACTGTTTACATCGAGATACGACCTTTTCGACGGACAGGTGCGTCACCCAATAAAAAACCGCCAAAACATCACATGGTCATAACTTTTACATTTGGTTGGATAGGAGCTCAGATGTTTTCGCACGGAAAGCGGGCTTCTATCACCACCGTGAATATATCAAAATCCGTTTTAGCGCCAAAACCGAGTTACGACCTTTTCGCACGGAGCCGACGATATATAAGGTTGTAAATATTCTGGATAAAAATATGTTTAAACAAATAACAAATCTTTTTCTTATTGACTCATTTATTAAATTCAAAAAATATATTACAAATTCCCTTAAATACTGTCTTGATAGCATACTGCCAGATAATGAACTTCGATAAAAGCAACAGTTATTGCTACTATTTATGGAAGTTTAAGAATTAATAACAATTGAGTCTTTCATAGCAGTATAGAGCAGTATTACATTAATTATATGTATGACATTTTCCCTGATAAGTGATAATTGAAGCAATTACTGTATACAGTCACCAATCGCTGGGGCAATTTATTGTTGCAGCTGGGTACTTTGATACTGCAGTAAAGTTTATCTGTATTATAAATTCTCTTAAAGGTACACATGACTATCTGAATGTGTTAAAATGACAAGGTCACACTAGTTTTTCTGCATAACTTGTATTTGTTCAATCATTAATATTAATTACACTAAAAGAAATATGAAGTAAATTATTTTACATATAATTAACTGTTGATAATAATGTATCTTTAACTTATGGTAAAATCAGTGAGAAAAATTGAAAACTTAATTTATTTATATGCAAGTAGGTTTAAAGTGAATATGATACTGGATATATAAATCGAAACAATAATTGCAATGCTTCATAAACACTTCAAGATTGCCATATGTCCCTTTAAGATAATGAAATGAATGTATGTATACAATTTGCCATTACCATTGTAACATACTGCCATGCTAAAACCAGCAACAGAATTACATTAATTTTAATATGAGTTGACATTTCTTGATAAAAAATGACACATGCAGATTAATTAACATGTCAGTTCCTGAAACAATACAAGTTGGCAAATTACTTCAATTTTACATCAAGTTTTTGCAGATAGCTATCGGGTATTAAAGGGAACTCGAGTACATCAGGCTTTGGGGCCTAATTTAAAACATAATAAAGTATAAAATTATCAATTTAAGGGTGAAGTAGTTCATAAATATAGATGGAACATTAACAGTTTCCTATTATACACTGTTACAAAAATTATAATTTAAAACAATAGAGTACCGGCATGCACTTTGCATAATGTTCATTATAGACTTTGACTAATCAATTACGGTAATGATGTTGTCACATTCAGTTTTAAATGTTTGACTCCTGATAATAATGCAGGACCTTTATAAATGATAAACCTTTGTGTTGTTTCTGCTTTTGCGAATGCTACCGTACGATATACTGACAGTCTTGCTTGATTATAAACCCTCAATTTTGTCAAGATGAAGGTCGCTTGAAACATGTATGATGGACTTGTTTCTTTATGCGAGACATCATGTTGCGCGCAACTCTTGTTTTCTTTCTTCCTGGAGGTTTTAGATGACTTCCACTTCTCTGGCAGCAAGCGATATTCCTTTTGCCTTCTTTCCTCTTGTCTTTTTGCGATGGATTTCTTCGATGTTGTTGTCACTTTCTTTGATTTAGCGATGGCTTTCTTTACTTTAGTCTGTTATAAGTGGTATAGGGGAGTCTCCACTGGAGGTTGTTGATCCCCTCAATCTTCGTCTGGAGTATACTAGAAAACAAAACAATAATTTTAGGCGACGACCTATGACCTATATACAGTATAAATCACATATTTTATTGCATATCATATACTAGGCGGATCCAGGGGTGGGGGGCATTCCCCCCATAAAATCTAAAATGTTATGAAAATACATCTTTTTCCAATGAAAAATGGACATGCATCCCTCTAAAATATATTAAATTCATTGAAAATAGCCAAAAAAGACATTGACATGGGCTCAGAACGTTGTGTTTTTTTGTTTGTGTGTTTTTTTAGTCTTTCTCTACTTCCTGAATGGTGATAAATTTTGGCAGCCACCCAACAAAATCACCAATACTAGCTCCATGAACATACATTTGTAACTGCAGTTGGACATAGTACTTATCTGTTTTCTTAAGTTTCAGTGTTTGATCCAAACAGAATTCTTCAAAATTTATGTCACTGGCTGAATCTAAATCCCGAATAGAATAGGGGCATTTGACTTCAGCTACTCGGGTTCCATGACATGAACATGTAACCATACCATCTGCTGAAGCACCTATATACGGGTGCTCTTCGAGAAGAAGAAGACTGGTTGGCTTAACTACAAACTGGATATAAACTACAAACTCTTGATTTGATGCTTCTTGTTTTGTCTTGTATTCCTCCAAGGCCTTCCTTTCATTGTCTCGTCCCCATTTCAGCGCGGGAACCTTGAGTTCAAACTTGCTTTGTTTCGTTATTTTCAGAATTAAACGCCTTGAGGGATTTGTCACATCTGTCCTCAAACATTGTGTGCGATGCTTGCAGTCAAGCAACCAGTCCTCATTTCTTCCCATTCAGTCCATGCCGATTGTGGTCGCACGCTCAATATAAGCGATGGTTTCCTTTGAGTACTTCAAACTCACTAATTGTTCTATCCTGCTTTCAATATCACTAGCAGTAGGCCAAGTGGAATTCCCGTAAACCCTGTGGGAGTGAAACTTTCTTAGGGACAGCTGCTTTATAGTGGAATGGATGTGAATAGTCGGTAAACAAACTTAATCCAATCGGAACATTACTTTCACAACCCTTTAACAGTTCTGAGAGATTAGTTTGTTCTTCTATTGTGGCTGGCTTATATGATGATCGTCTACGTTTAAGCGCCTTCTCCTTTGTAGTGTCTTTAAATATATTGACCTCTGCCATAGGACTAGGTGTGACCTTCTTGAAGTCGTTTTCCACTTTGCAGGCCCTTGAGCAGTAAACCTGATCACACTGCTGCTTCTGCTTTGAAGAGGAGAGCTGCAACATGTGAACATGACTCGCCTAATCTGAAAATAGATAACATTCAAATTATGAAATGATAGTTGTAGAAATATATTCCAGTCCATCTAGACATTACTGAAGGTGATTAAATGTAATACCCCCAACATTGGTATCCAGTCTGAAAAGAACCTTCCCATAAAAGTTGGTGAAAAACAGAATCTGTTTACTTAAGTGACACACAGCAGTCTTGTAGTAGGTATCTGCCCTCCCTTCGTCCTCTCTGTTGTCCGCGTTATCCGCGTTATCATCACATCACTATCGGACGACACTTGTTCGTAGGATTGTGGAGCAGAAATGGGTGGGGTACGTGCAACTGGAGTTAGTGGAAACATTTTGTCGGTTTTCTTGTACCGTTTTAGCAAGCGCATCCACTTTTTGCACTAGTGCCGTGATTGTACCTTGTTGCTGCAAAAGTAGTTGTTGGTTTTGCAACATTTGCCATTGGAAAGTGTAAAAAAATGAAAAAATTTGTTAATTTTAATATTTGTCTATTATACTTACGACAACATTACATTTGCGTTAACTCAACTTGCCTTAATCCACAAACGGAAAAACTTCCCCAAAATCCCCTTCCCGGGGATGGAGCCGCCAAATACACCCGTACATGCAGAGTTACTTCCCTTTTTCCGCAAATAAGTCCTAAATTTAAGGAGGGGTGGGTAGGTAATGTTGTCGTAAGTATAATAGACAAATATTAAAATTAACAATTTTTTTCATATTGGTCTGTAGATTACTTACAACAACATTACAATTGCGACTTTAACACATGAGCTGAGGTGGAACAATGTAACCTGTTATGAGTGCCCGAATATGTCAAGGGGATTTAAACAACTCTGAACAACAAGTAACAAAACACGATCAGACCTGCTCTAATCACAAGAAATTAAAGCAGATGAGAGCATGAACCCAAGCAACTAACACTCACCAAAGCGTACACTGGGATCCTGACTGGCGATAGAGCCAGTAGGAGGAGCCTCTAAAACTTCTTAGATGGGCAGATGAACGTTACAAGGTGAATATGGTACCCTCATAAGTCCTTCAATTCGGTCAAGGACAATAAGTCCATCACCATCTAAAATCATTATCGACAATTTAAAGCAAATCTATGGAACAGAAAATTGCTAGTATTACCGAGATCATCTAAATAAGTATCGACCACTTGATTCAATACTTACAATAACAGCTTCATAACTGAGCTGTAAATGTAACAGAACTATGAACACAAGCTAAAAAGTAACTGTGTGAAACATAGATACTATAAACAATATGTATTTCGAACATTGTGATATGAAGTGCTTACCAACCAAGATAAGTAAAATATCAAATAAACTGCAATCAATTAGTATGCCTACCGTTATAGACTTAGGCAAAGCCAAGTCAGTTAACTGGTAGAGCAGCACAACCTAATGACTGACTGGGTAGTAAAAACTGGACCTAGTGAAAACAATATTTAAGATAGAACGTAACAAATAATTCGTGAATTTTAAGAAAATAAAGGCTCTGACTGTGCAGTCTTATTGGAATTGAAAAGGGTATATACCCAGACAAAAACCAATCAGTTTGTTACTGGAATCTCTCTAGAAAAGGGTAAAAAAAGAGATCCCTTTAGTAGCATGAGAGCGAATCGACTAAGGTGGAAGTGTAACAAGCACTGTGCTACACTTCTGCCCAGCTAAACCTCCGTGCCCCCAGTGTAACCCAGTGAAGGGCCTCCTGGCTAATACCGAAAACTAAAGTCTGAAGATGTAGTTAGAACAGACCAGTGTTATAAACTACCCATGACCATATCGTAGTTCTCCCCAGGCTATTAAGGCATGTCACATTTAACATGCCTTCAGAGCCAAAATGCTTTGCAACATGCCTTAATTTCAAAAAGACATGTAACATATTTTAATTATTTCATTTTTGTTTGGCTTAAAGTAAAAAACACAATATATTGAATCACTAGCCTATTTCATATATAAAGCAAGTGTCTCTCTAACAAACTACCCATACATATAGGGGTCAGGAATAAGGATACACTCTGAAGCATATTTTCTATGATAAAAGTGACATGCCTTGACAAATTCCTGGGGAGAACACTGCAGACAACGTGAGGTTGCATACTGATTAGGAATGAAGGATAGTGGCAGAGGTAGACTGTAACCCTGGTAACCCCATGTAGGGGTTACCGCAGTGGTGAAGACACCAAGATGGACAAAAGTGCTGAGAAAAGGGAACCCTATTAAAATAAAAATAATAGAATTTATTTATTGAGGGTAACACATTAAGTTAGTGAACAAATCTTACATGTCTTAAGGAACAACTTTAGGGTTACTAAAGCCAACCTGAGAGACCCTTAAACATGCATTAAGGGCAGCTCTACTAATTCTTTAGACCACGGCAGAAAGTCACCTAGAATGTGGCTGTGCACACGCACGCCCCCCCCCCCACTTTGTTCTCATCACGGCAGAATGTCACGTGGTTGTGCACTCGCACGCACACACACACCCATTTTGTTCAAGTAAAAGGCCAACGAGACTTTAACCTAGTGGCCTTCCAAAAGATCTAGCCGAAAAGAAACTGTGTTTCCATACAAATGTGGCATATATAGAACCAAAAATAAAGAGATGCCAAATTTATCTCAAAACTGCCTGAGGGTAAGACTTCAACGAGGAGAAGTCCGGCTCTCAAGGCATAAATAATGTACGGATTAGAAGCCGGGCTTAAAAACAGTATAGCCTACCATGACGTTAGGAACTTAATCATACTGATAGACCTACTCTAAAATGATAGAAAACAAGGATTCTGTATCCTGGTTCTAGCAAGACTAAAAAAGGGGGGTAGCATGAACAACAACTACGCAAACTATCATCAGTACCCTAAGGGCTAATGGATAATGAACCCTGGCACTACAGCCCATTAACTGTATGACTGTATGGAGGAGTGGGTGGGGTCAGGAATCTAGAATCTGGACAGTGATCTTAGCTGCAAGAACTGGAGTGTTATGTCCTGTAACCGCATCTAAAAGATACACAAGGAAAGCAATCCCAGAGGGAAGAGAAGAATGAGGAAGAACTCCATCAGACAAGGCTTAGTCAGGGAGACAGGGAAGCAAACCCATGTAGGGTTGAGGACAGTAGCTTTTAAGCCAAAGACTCAGCCACCCAAACTACCGAAACTGTCTTGATATCTAAGCGGTACAGAAAGGGACCTTAATCAACCCTCGTGTAATCCCAAAAACCGCAGGTGTATCAGTGAGGAACTGGCAATTCACTCGTGCTAAGCTTCTGGTGAAAATAAGTTAATCACTTATCGAAGAAAAATCCTATATTGACGACGAACCACAATTATTCTATTAATAATTTATTATATACTATCAACCTAGATGCTTTAGCAGCAAAACATAATGCGCTAAAAAGAAAAGACAATAATGTCAAAAGCGGCATTACGTAATTGTCGATATTTCACAAGTGAAACACAAACAATGAAATATAAGGTTTATTATAAAGTCCACAATAAAAACAAGACGTCAGTTGTCGTGTGGCTGGTATGGGACACGAACCCGGGACTCCTCCCTAAAGGGTGAAAGCTCTATCAACTGAGCTAAACGGGACACCATCATAAAACAGCGGTGAGTGGCAGTGATTTTAAGTCAGAGACTAACCACTCGGCCACGGGAGTTACCCATATCAACTTACCAGCAAGAGGGAAGCCTCAGCCAACAACTACATGTGCAATTGTATAAAAAGCATGTGCCACTGTAAATAATAAAAGCTATTGCAAATATAAACCTACATCAACAAATTGATATCATTAACTTACAAGTAAGCGGCCCACAGAGCAAAGTAGTGGGGTATTTGATAGATACTTGTATACAATATTAGTAAAAGTATTCATATTAACCGGGTAGACGAGTCTAAGTAGCAGGGGGAAATGCCGCCCTAACTCTTAATGACACCCCTGGATATAAATATTACTGGCGCTTAATAAAATAAATGCTTATATACCTGCAAGTCTGATGAGCATAAACATAAACAATTGACCCGCAGTCGATCATCTACTCAACCGTAACCAGGGCAGGAAAAGGTTGAGGAGTTACTTGTCCATAATCAACAGACCATGGCGGAGAAGCGTAGTAACTAAAATCATCCTCGATAGGTCAAATCTTGTGACGGACCGCAGGGCCTCCCCTGGTTTTTTTTTTCTTTCGCAACCACTTTCGCCAAATGAAAAAAACTTTCGCCAAATGAAAAAAAAGGAGCCAAATTTGAGAAATAAGAGCCAAAGTTGGACCCTTTTTTTGAGCCATTTTTTCATACAATGACGAAGACTTGAAATAAACGGCATATATGCATCGATTCATTTAGGTTCTCTTGTTTTTATAAAATACTTTATTTATACCAACATTATTATATAAATACAAGTAAAACTTTAATAATTATTATAAACCAATAGTTTAATAAAAGATGATAACTATAATATAGTATTATTTGTATTAATGTTTATATAACTAACATCTTTTAATATTTTTGACTACATGTAGGTCCTTAAACAGATTATGATCAATTCAGTATCAAAGTAAAAACAACAATTTTGTTTTATGGTATCATTTAATATTATTAACAATGATTTTTTTAATTGCAAGAAAAGAAACAACAACTATTCTTATAATCTTACAATACACTTGCAATATAGTTAGTTACACTGGCAAGATTGTGCTGGGCCGCAAAGTACACATTAACCATTGCAGCAGTCACGGCAGCTTCGCTTTTAGAAATGGCTACTTGGCGGGCCACATCCATGTTGACGCACTGGCTACCTTCATGTGATCTGAATTTAGAATGAAAAATATATAAGTTTAAAAATATATAAAAAAAATTAAATAAAATATTTCAATTTAGACTGTATTTATCATCATGTGGTCTGAATTTAGAATAAGAAATATAATTTAAGTACAGACATATTTAAAATATAAAAGAATTTTTTTTATTAAAATTGTTAAGATATTATTTTAAACATTAAAAATAAAATAGCATTAAAAACAAGACTTCACTCTATGTACCTTTACTTGTTGCATGCTTTGACACATTTTCTTTTTTAATGATTGTACACCCAGAAGTGAAAACGTTATAACGTTGTGCTTTAATACAAAAGTCACAGTTTTGGATCATAGCGTAGCCAAGAATTTTCATTTTTCCACGAATCCTTAAAATTCTAACAGGTGAGTTCTGAATTTCGGCAAATTTAGAAGGTGGAGTCAAACAGGAATCTAAATCTAGCGGACGTTTACAAGCCATTTTTGCAATTGTCAACTATAGGAAACATACGTCGAGGGTAATTAAATCAATTATGGCCATTGTTCTGATCATCTTTTGTTACAATATTATATATTTCTAAAAATAAGTAATAACTTACGATTTCTTTCATTTTCAACACCCGACGAAGTTTGCAACACACAAAAACAAACATCAACCATAGTTTCATTTTCGTTGTTTGATCGTTCGCCGATGTTTGTATAAGTGCTTAAAACCCGATATCAAGCTGTCACTTAAACCCCGATATCAAGCTGTGTTGTCTTAATCCTATTATTACTTAATTGCATCAATTATCTTCTCGGAGAGCGTCAGAAAGTTTGTTTACAACTTATTTTCAAGCATCAGTGATTCACAATGTACACGCGTGATCAATCGACTGGTTGTGATAATTTTATCGGTTTTTGTATGAAGCCAGCGAACGTTATTCTTGTAGTTTAGTGAACCAGTCCATTTTCAATTACTATTTCGCTCGGATCCGCTTACAGCATTGACAATATGTAAATATCGGCTATTTTTTTTTTTCGCAAATAATTTTCGCAAAAGCTTAAAAAAGATCGCAACTTTTGCTCTTCTTTCGCCATTTGCGACATTAGCGAATCACAGCGGAGGCCCAGGACCTCGAAAGTAGGTACTGACTTCTAATGAGTTCTATAGTTAAGTCCATAAGGACAGAAAAGAACAAAAGTCATCCACTAAGAATCTTTAGTTAAAGACAAGTATCGGATTCCCGTAGTGTGTATAAAGCAAGACCACGAGAGGAATATACTTTAAATTTAAATGCTCTTTAACAATTATTAGTAAACACATAGATTCTAAAGATACGAAAGCATTCAATAAGGATCTAAAATCGAGAACAAAGGCAGACAATGCTCAAGAAGTGTTTACAAATAAAAAGAGTATTATTGCAACCTAACTTGTCCTGTCCCCCAAAAGAATGAGTTCTATTGGAGGATGGAATAACTCCCAGCCACATTATAATCCATATGCAATCTTAATTGCTATCATATGATTTGATTTCATGTTTGTTCCTTGTCATGTTAACATTGTTATGAATATTAAAATAAAATATTCTGTACTATTCTATTCAATCTTCGATTATACAACACATAAGAAAATATAAAACAAAAAGGTAGTCCATGACTAAGAAGAATTACCTGAATAATCACGGTTACCCCTGTGCTTGGACTCTCTGGAAGGTGTCCTAGATGAGTCCGAGTCGAAGCTGTTCTGAGGACCTTCCGCAAACGCTTTAGAGAGAGAGTCTCTGCCACCACCGTGGTCCCCCCCCCCCCCCCCCCCCCCCCCCCCCAGTACCGGCCAGCTTACTGGAGACAGGGTTGGAAGACCAGGCAGTTTCCATCTGGGTTGGGGTTTATCCTGGGCGTAAGAGGTACCAATTTCCCCCTTCGAGCAGGACTTCCCACCCAGCGGTGGCTTAATGTGTACATTAGTGGGTTGGGTATGAGGCTGTGTTCCCCCCCCCCCCCCCCCAGAGCATGCCAGCCTCTGTGGGGTAAGACACTAACTGTTTTAAGACTAACTGTTTTAAGACCCTGTATCTGACCTGATACTTTGGTTAGATGGATAGCCCTGGGCGTCAGAAGAAACTTACCAAGCCTTCTTTCGGTAGGACTATCCGACCCTAGACGACGTGATCCCCTCAGGTAATGCTCGCTGTGAACATTCGAAAAGGGAGATACGAAAACTGTGTGATCCCCACCCCAGAGCATGACAGCCTATGTTGGACTCTGTACATGAGTAGGTGGGGTAAGACACTGTATCTGGTCTAATACTTTACTAACTGTACACTTTACTAACAACTGTACTGCTCACTGAAGTATAAAACAGAGGCACAATTGTAATTATATAAGGGTGTGACTACACACCCACAGACACACATGGACATCCTCAGAAGTTCTATATAAACTGAATAATGTAATGAACTTTATTTAAAACAACACTTAAAAACATTTAGAGCTATTTAAGTACTCTGGGAATGTCCACTAAGCGTGTAGAAACCTGCGACATTTCTAAAATTAGCGTAATAAAATTCAATTATTCGCTAGAAAAACGGTTCCTTACCTCCTCAGAAGTACATGTACGTCCTTTCCTGGATAGACCGTAATCCCATACCGGTTTAGAATAGTTAACACTAATATTTGTAAACGAAGAAAAGCCCCAATGAGTGGGTGGGGTACGAATTTCGGTCTAAATAAACCGCGATATTGAATAAAGTCCGGTGTAAAACACCAATTACGGTTATAAAGCCGTAAGAATATAACATATGGGAAGTAAACAAAAGTAATAAAACAATTAAAACCAAATAGTTCGTGGAATAAGAACAATTTTTGAGCACCGTTAGATTTACCGCCATTGCATATAGTGCACAAACGGAAAAAAGGGAAGTAAATCTGCATGTACGGGTGTATTTGGCGGCTCCATTGGTGCCTTGGGTTCCGGGAAGGGGATTTTGGGGAAGTTTTTCCGTTTGTGGATTAAGGCAAGTTGAGTTAACGCAATTGTAATGTTGTCGTAAGTAATCTATAGACCAATTCTATTCCACTTCCTTGTTTAGCCAAGACAACACTTTTTACAAAAATGTGATTTTTCCCAACGGCTTGTTTGCTGAAGATGTATTGATTATTTTATTAATTACTTCATTGTGATTGATTTAATTACTTCATTGTGATTGATAGAATGAACTTAACTTTATTCATCCATGGTATTTTAAAATTCAAATGTTATACTTTTATTGTCTAAAAAAGCATTTGAAAATGGTGACTTTTACATTATGACAGATATAAATCGCACATGCGCAGAAAGTGTTATCCTCGTTACCTTGTTTACATCCGGGCAATGGTCGTTTGATGCGGTGTACCAGAATTTTTTGCGCAAGTGTCTCTTGTGACGTAAGCAGAATTCTGCGTGTCATCCGAGAGGCCCGCGAAGGGATTTCCCACAAATAACGATTTCCTTTTTATCGTTCATGTTTTGCACTCCAGCGGTCTGAGACCGATTTATCTGAAGAGTCATAATTCATGTTTCCACAAGAGCATATCGTCTCATTATTTTTTCCGGCTCTTATTTTGTCGTCTTTGACGGGTTTCCCGCTTCTGCCATTTAAGGCTTGTGGAAGCAAAGGAAAATTTCCATCCACAATTTCCGCGATTTTACGATTAAACGCTAATAATCTCCACTTTCTTTTTGTGCTAGCACCATTGACAAGGAACATATCAATCTGAACAAAAAATGAATAGCTAATAATACAAGATACATTATACAAAATACGAATAGTTTACTTAAGTCTCTATGCAATACATACATATTAGTTTGTACACGTTATTAAGATAGGACCTAGCTTGGGAAATTAATTTTGTTATGGGGTTCGGTCAAGTGACAGGTCACGTGTTCACTCCTTTAATACTCAGTTAGTGGATTGGTCCAATAGAATTATTGTTGTTGACATACTTTGACAGGTAATGATGGTAAAACAAGAAAACATATACAAGCTTGCATGTACGTTTTAACAAAAATACTAAAGTGGAGAAAAGGTCTTAATTTAACAAATGTAACATAGTTATGAAGGTTGACATAATTGGCACATGATCGATTTCTAGACCACCACATTAGCTTCTCTACAACAAGTCTTGAAATGTCATAAATGAAAAGCAAATATTTGCTGAGAAGTACCTACAACATTCTGTAAATGTGGCGCAATGACAAGTTTTAAAGCAGTAGCTCATCATGGCAAGTCTTTGTAATGTCACAAAAAGGTGACCACATTCTGCCCCTTCCGCATTGAAAGTAACCTTCAGAGGACATTTTAACGCAATATCACCGAGAGGGCAGTCAAACAGGTTTTGGAGATCAGTGTTTTTAGCTGAGAAAATTCCTTTCTCAACTGTGATGATGTTCGAAGTGGTATCCCCCACCTCACATCCCAGGAGTTCATCGATAATTGTTGCATCTGCAGTTTTTCACATGTAGAAATAGGTGCACAAGAAGCGGTGTACTTGGTATTACAAATGCCATTGAGAAGAGCGTCACGTTATATTTGTAAATACAAATCCATCTGATAATAGAGTTACTTTAATTAAACCTGTTTCTGATTTGAAGAAATTGCCAAAAAGTTCAACATCAATTGAAGCAGACAACAGTATTAAGAGATATCAGTGCAGGCCAGTTTCAACGGAACAGTATTGTTTAGCTGATTACATTGCATGGTTTGATGTAATGTATCCACATAAAGAGTTGAAAAGATCATCTCCTTCATCTGCCCATGACAATGATGATTTGCCAGAAGTGGATTATGAAATTGATTATCCTTTTGAAACGTATGAGACTATATATGCAGCACATGCAAATGGATCAAGTATATACTGTAAATCTAAGTTTGCTTCTTTCTACATGTACCTGCATGATGAGGGGTTTGCATATTTTATCAAATCAGACATGTTTTTATCTTTCTGATAAGTAATGTATTTATCAACAAAGGCAACAACATCATTAGTTGAATGACTAGAAGAAGTGGTGCTTCATTAACCCAGATCAACATATGGATAATAGGAGACCCTCTTGCTGAAATTCTACACGGTAGAAATAGACTAGTAATTAATCTTTCCAACTACATGTTCATCACTTTTTAATACATTTGATAAAAGCACTTGTACCCTGTGATCAAAATATCTGGCACATGTCACAGGATCTGATTTAATTAGATCACATTTTTCATGCCATGAAAGATTCAATATATCATTGTCACTGTACTGTTTATTATAAACAAAATTACCCAACATACGCAACAAAGAATGCCACTTAGTCTCTGCAGCCGAGAACGAACAAAACCAAGTAGGAATACCCAATTGTCTGATCATAGCAAATATATCCTTTGCTTGTTCCAATATGCAGGAGATCCACGCTTGTTCCCAATATGCAGGAGATCCACGCTTGTTCCCAATATGGAGGAGATCCACGCTTGTTCCCAATATGGAAGAGATCCACGCTTGTTCCCAATATGGAGGAGATCCACGCAACGTCCTCAACACCCTCTTACCTTCATCGTGTTTTAATATGTCAACATTGTTCTCATTCAGAATCCGGAGGTTTCAGCTCGATTTTGAGAAAGAAAACAATATAATTATCGAAATTAATTTTGTTATGGGGTTCAGTCCCGTGACAGGTCACATGTTCACTCCTTTAATTCTCAGTTAGTGGATTGGTCCAATAGAATTATTGTTGTTGACATACTTTGACAGGTAATGATGGTAAACAAGAAAACATATACAAGCTTGCATGTAAGTTTTAACAAAAAAACTAAAGTGGAGAAAAGGTCTTAATTTAACAAAATGTAAAATAGTTATGAAGGTTGACATAATTGGCACATGATCGATTTCTAGACCACCACATTAGCTTCTCTACAGCAAGTCTTGAAATGTCATAAATGCAAAAGCAAATATTTGCTGAGAAGTACCTACGAGATTCTGTAAATGTGGCGCAATGACAAGTTTTAAGGCAGTAGCTCATTATGGCAAGTCTTTGTAATGTCA
This sequence comes from Cyrtodaria siliqua, assembly GCA_037043455.1. NCBI lineage: Eukaryota > Metazoa > Mollusca > Bivalvia > Adapedonta > Hiatellidae > Cyrtodaria > Cyrtodaria siliqua. The sequence goes on along the minus strand of JAWPHD010003743.1, from coordinate 29,315 downwards.
CAAAAGGAGAAAACATTTTGCCCCTTCGCTTTGAAAGTAACCTTCAGAGGACATTTTAACGCAATATCACCAAGAGGGCAGTCAAACAGGTTTTGGAGATCAGTGTTTTTAGCTGAGAAAATTCCTTTCTGCTGTGATGATGTTCGAAGTGGTATCCCCCACATCCCATCCCAGGAGTTCATTGATAATTGTTGCATCTGGCAGTTCTGTAATCTGTAAAATAAAATTTACTTGTAATGACAAGATACAAGAGGTCCATGATGGCCGTTCACCTGAGTTCATTTGCAGCAATACAGTTGAAATTTAGTAGTATTTTACTACATAACTCTATGTAAAACCTCTCACTGTCTGGGTAGGGGAGTATTCTAACCACTAAGGTCGACATTGGAATAAACTTCTAAGGGGTCTACTAGACAATACTGCATGTACAATATATAAGCTGTAGCCCATGTGGTTTGGGAGAAAAATATTTGAAAGTGAACTCTATGTAGAACAGTTCAACCCCAGGCAGCACCAATTCTGACCCAAACATGTTGTTTTTAGCTCGACTGATCAGAGATCAGCAGAGCCTATGCCGTGGTGCGGCGTCCGTCGTCCGTCCGTCTGTCTGTCTGTCTGTCCGTAAACTTTTATTTGTAGCGACTACTCCTCTGAAACTACTGGATGGATATTCATGAAACTTTACAGAAATGTTGCCCATAAAGTCTAGTTGATCCTAGCAAAAATTCATGTTGATGTGAAATCCAAGATGGCCGCCAGAGCTAAAAATAGAGTTTTAAAATACAAGTTTGTAGCGACTACTTCTTGAAAACTTTAAGTGATATTGATATGGGACTTTTTCTAAAATGATCAGCATGACATGGTGTTGGTCCTTGTCAAAAATCGTTTTGATTCGACGTTAAACATGGCTGCCAGCGGCCATCTTTGTTTACATAGAGTTATATAGTAAAAACTTGTAGCGACTACTACTCTGAAACTACTTGACGGATGTTCATGAAACTTCACAGGAATGTTGCTCTTGATGTCGAGTTGATCCTAGAAAAAGTTCAGGTCGGCCGGATATTCAAGATGGCCACAACAGCTAAAAATAGATTTAAAATAAATAAGTTTGTAGGGACTACTTCTTGAAAACTATAAGAGATATTGATATGGGACTTTTTCTAAAATGATCAGCATGACATGATGTTGGTCCTTGTCGAAAATCGTTTTGATTCGACGTTAATCATGGCTGCCAGCGGCCATCTTTGTTTACATAGAGTTATATAATGAAAACTTGCAGCGACTACTCCTCTGAAACTACTTGACGGAATTTCATGAAACTTCACAGGAATGTTGCTCTTGATGTCTATTTGATTCTAGCAAAATTTCAGGTCGGCCGGAAATTCAAGATGGCCGCCACGGCTAAAAATAGATTTTTAAAAAATAAGTTTGTAGCGACTACTTCTTGAAAACTATAAGAGATATTGATATGTGACTTTTTCTAAAATGATCAGCATGACATGATGGTTATCCGAGTCGAACATTATTTTGATTCGACGTTAAACATGGCTGCCAGTGGCCATCTTTGTTTACATAGAGTTACTTGATGAAAACTTGTAGCGACTACTCCTCTGAAACTACTTGACGGATTTTCATGAAACTTCACACGAATGTAGCTCTTGATGTCTTATTGATCCTAGCAAAATTTCAGGTCGGCCGGAAATTCAAGATGGCCACCATGGCTAAAAATAGATTTTCAAAATACAAGTTTGTTGCGACTACTTCTTGAAAACTATAAGTGATATTGATATGGGACTTTTTCTAAAATGATCAGCATGACATGATGTTGGTCCTTGTCAAAAATCGTTTTGATTCGATGTTAAACATGGCTGTCAGTGGCCATCTTTGTTTACATAAGAGTTATATAATGAAAAAACTTGTAGCGACTACTCCTCTGAAACTACTTGGCGGATTTTCATGAAACTTCACAGGAATGTTGCTCTTGGTGTATAAAAGATCCTAGCAAAATTTCAGGTCGGCCGAAAATTCAAGATGGCCACCACGGCTAAAAATAATTTTTCGAAAAACAAGTCTGTAGCAACTACTTCCTGAAATCAAAATAAATCAATAGAGCTTCAAGGTCATTGACCTCTTGTTATATATTAACAAATAGATTAATAGAATATGTTTGCATTGAAAAAATTAGATAAATCGAACTTTAAATGAATTTGTTGTCAATACTGTAGTATATTATGACTCTCTTTTTACCATACAAAAAGGACTCGCACCACTACTATCTCCCTTAAATACTCATGCCCTACAGATGAAGGAAGTAGATTTTAAAAAAAACAAGTCCGCTTTTCTACATTTTACATGTTACATTGATTTTATCTTTACCAGGTTCTAAATCTAGAGCATTTTAGGAAGAGATCACAGAATAATGCATGTTGATATAAGATTTCTAGCTAATTCTGCCTCATTTTAAACATCATGAGTCTAATCACCACGAGTTGTTGTTTTTTTCCCTAAATTTTGATAGGTACTTTTTTTAATTTCATGTTTGCCTGACGCAAACATGAAATTAAAAAAAGTTCAATCTGGTAAATATTTGTTAATTGTGTTTTAAATTGCAGATATTAGATCAATGAAGAAATTTAGCATAAGTACATGTTGTAAATTTTGTTTATCTCTATGCCACGAACAAAAACATTACAATGGGACCCTATGGAAAATTAACTGTGGTGAGACGAAAAGGACTTTCCTAGTGCGACTATGTCGTCAAGTTAAAGCTGTTCGACTTTTATACCTACTTATTATGTAAATTACCAAACTTCGAAACGCAGTTAAATGTCATTCCTAAAATTCATTAATGTGTATAACATAATACATACAAACACAAAATAAACATGAAATAAAACATAATATTTAGTTCTGTGTAGAATACTTCTGTGTTTTTATTCTGTCGGATTGCCTCACGAAAAGGAGTTTCCGCAACTGAGCTGTGCACACTTTCTTTTCCACTGAGTCATCAAACTCTTTAAGAATATATGTATTAGTAAAATGTGTGTACTATCATTTCATGGAACAAATCTCTATTATACGAAACTTTCATATGTACTTTTATATCTACTTTTTCAGCCTTGTGTCAGAGTTTGTAGTCAAGAGATTGATGCTACATCTATTGTCGTATATTTTATATATGACTTTATATTTACTTTTATACCTACTTGTTCAGTCCGTCTATATTATTTTAATTATTCACTCTGTTCTTTTTTAAGATGGAAAGAAAACGACAACAGCACTGACTCATTATAGTTGTAATATTTCCGAATGTAAATTTATCTATTACATGGCATTAACATATCAATTATTTTAAGCAAACATAATACAAGACACATTATTAAGAACTTATAACAATTTTTGTATTACCTGAGTGAGAGTACGATATACAATATTTTTTTAACAAATTTAGTAATTTTTTGAAAAAGAAAGAACTTTTCTGCAAATGAAATGAAAATAACATATTATTGAACATTATGTGAAGTACCATACAAACTAATACTTTTTGTCGGGGCATTGTCGACTGTTCTATTTCGACGGATCGTAACCTATCTTTTTTTCAATAAATGTTACGCAGATATTCATACAAACTAATACTTTTTGTCGGGGTGTTGAACACCAGAGCCAGTCGACTGTTCAAGTTGACTGTTGTTCTATACCGACGGATATAATTACTCTATTAATTTTCTTTTTGCGTTTATCGTGTGAGATCTTTCGGCGCGTCTTCTTTTCACCTGTTTTTTTCCCCCAGCCGATGCTGTTTTCAAAACAGTCCTTCTACCGTCGGATATATTAGTCCAGTGGTCGATTTCTATTACGTGATGAGCAAAAGACGGATGTAATTTAAAATATCCCATATCCCGTATTGCGCAGCTCCTCTCTAATTGTTCGCCAATGACGATGTCGTATAAAATGTTAATAAACTTAGGTAAATCTCTAATTTCCTATTAGTTGCCGACTTCAACGTGTGGTTTGCGCTCACCGAATTGTTATTTGTCCAGTTAGCGGGGATTTTACCCTTTTTAACTGGTTCAATAACTTGAACTTCTAACGTTGGAATTAATTTATTGTCAAAGTAATTCCGGAATTTCTTTTCACTACAATTATCATCTTTACTGCCTATGAAATTCACGCAATCGTGTTAACCGTGTATTCTTTCGCTTGAGTTTCTTGTTGATTTGGTGTGAAAGTGGAGTTGAAATAGGGGCTGAATAGCCGGCATACCCACCATTACCTGTAAGGTGTTGGGTATGTTGATTCACAACCACACCTAATTCTTCGTCTGATGACGAGGCGGATGATCCATCCTCATTGTCCGAGGTGTTGAAATCTAGAAAGTCTGATTGGGAGTCGTTGGACCCCTGATCAGGCGATGGAGGTGGAATCTTGTCCTTTATTTTTCTGTGTTTTGCCAGTTTTAGATTTTGGCGGCTTGGTTTTGTGTGTGTGCTGCTTAGGCATCTTTGGTGGGGGCCTGGTGTCAGCTTCAGAGGTCGAGACGGATGGAGTAGCTCGTCTTTTGATTGGCTGCTTAGGCACTTTTGGCACCTTTGGTAGTGGCCTAGTGTCCGCATCAGAGGTGGAGACAGATAGGGCAGCTAGTTTGGTTTTCACCAGTGCTTGGCGGGCAGATCTTTTCATCTGAAAAATTATGTTTAATCCAAAGAGTAAATAATATCTATAGTTCAACATTGAGGTATGTCAATGTGACATTTGAACTTTGCATAACATCAAGTCTTCAACTTGGAGAATTGTTTGTATGGGCATGAAATGCCGGGACATCAGATTGAAATCTGGATAAAATGTAATACATCAGTCGAAACTTGTTCGCTGGACCATCAGATTGAAATCTGGATAAAAAAGATACATCAGTTGAAATGTTTACACTGGAACATCAGACTGAAGTCTGGAAGACAATACACACTACTAGGCTAGCACCTCTAGCTTAAAGCATGTATAACATATAAATAAGAAATGCATAACTAACGCATGAAAATAGTATAATTATGCCCGAGAGAACTCATTAGAACAGAAAATTCAAATGGGAGGACCTCGGCCCAGTAAAGTGGGATCTTGATGTGATAAGTATACGTGGGGTATGTAAATAAGGTAGGCATGAGACCATATGTGGATAGTGCTTTCGAGTTTTATTAAAATATTGTTGAAACTCAACATTGTAAATTATGATTAACGGTGTCGATTTACATGGTTATACCCGACTATATATAATGTGTCATCCGAAATGACCAAAATTGATGATAACCCCACATCAACAAAAGCAGTAAAAGTTGTAATATAAATCAAAATACATAGCTCATCTAGGTGGATAGGAGCCTAGCTCTGGATACCAGTGCAGCACGGATGTTGGTAAACAGCTTTCGGTTACCCAGGAATGACAAATGGGTGCCATCAGCTGCAAACACAGAACGCTGACTTGTCGGGGACCAGAACCCTTTCAGACGCCAGAAGTATGCACCGTCCTGATAGGCAAGGTGATCTTGGAGGAGTCGATTCGCTGTGTCAACTCGGGCATTAAACCAAACACTATCAACTGGATATCGTGAATGTCTTGGCGACTTAAGTCTATGGGTAATTTGTAACACAATCACTTGTTGCACAAAACCAGTAGCACTCAAAATGTCAACAAATGTGCATATTCCTTGGGATACTTCAAACGGTGTCGTGTCACAGTGATACAGATCATTCGTTCCCATCAACAAAATAATAATGTCCGGTTGAAAATCCTCGACAACGTCCATCATGCTTTGCAGCTTGGCAATTCGTGCCCCGGGATAGCCGGAAAACTGCAGCATATATTGTGCTGGATTTAAATTAAACACGTACGAAAGCGAAGGTGAATCTCGAATGTAACTTTTAAGTTTTGTCACATAAGAGTGACCTAAAACTTGAATTTTCACCACCATGTTTATTCGCCTTTGTTTACACACAATAAAACAAAATGGCGAGTTCACTGACCTTTTCTGCTCAACTTCCGCGATCTATTCACGGCTAGAGAAATAAGCCCATATGATAGATATCATGAATTTAAATGTTACACGATACTTGAACACTAGATGTATCCTACTCTTATACTCCGAAGGTAGTCAGTCCAATAATAACAATGAAAACGATAATAATTGATCAAAGAATAAATGCGTGTAACAGCATGTCGACAGAGAAAAAAGGTGAAGGTCACCATGTCGTTTTCATGAGCTAATAATAGTAACAGTAGCTAATAATAGTAACAGTCGGATCAACTCGATTAGTATTCCCCATGCACAATCAAATTCTGGCACATAAATCATTTTATGTCACATAAAATTTATATACGAGTCTATGTCTGCAGATTCCACTAACCCGTCTGGTCCATAAATGTTAGTCAGTATTTGTTGTCGATCAATGACCGGATATCCTACTTGGTCTTCCAAGTACCTGTTAGTGTTCTGCTTCAAATGTCTAATGCATAGCACATGTGTGCAGCCAACAAAACACTGTGAAATTGCTGATTTAAATGCTAGTTCTTAATCACTCCTTATTGTCAAATTAGAAATGTCGGTAAATGTCAGATTGTCTGCAATTTCGTGCATAAAGGAGCTATACGCTTTTGTCGTCAAGCTTGTGTGCACAAATGTTGGTCCGAAACCGATCGGTTTGTCCATGCTTGATCGATGGACAACAGACAAGTCTTTATATACTGTTGGGGTAACATGGAAGTCGCCAATATTGTAAATCTTGTCTATTCCAAGAACACTCGCCTTTTCTTTGCAGCAAAATTCTGAAATCTAGATCGTCTGCAGTATCCATTGATTCTTCAACATCCAAGGGTGCAGCCTCTGAAAACGATCCAATTTCCTTGACATCCATTTGTAGTTTTGATTGTGGTGGTGATGCTGATACTGCTGCTGATGATGATGTTGTTGCCACTGGTTCTGCTGCTGATTTTTCTAATATTTCAATTTTTTCGTAAAATGATTTGGAGAAACATACGTCGGTTCTCTGCTGATTGAATTTTTGTTTTTTCCTCAAGTATTGGCGAGTTTTCATGTATCAGGAGTTGGGCTTTCCAGGAAAGATAATACGGTTTCCTAAACATTATAATTAAGACTTAGTTCATCTGGGATATGAAGAAGGTGGTTTAAAAACCTTCAAGTATAACATTCAACGATGTTTTGGGCGAACATTGAAGCAATACCGTTAAAGTTTGCTCTTTATATGTATAAAATATGTTGTTATAAACTATGAATAAAGAAACTATTTTGACATACACTGTTTCTGTTTACATACCGGATTAATGTATGATTAACTCATTATTGATTTACCAGATAGTTACTGTATCAACATCCGAAAGTATTCACTCTGAAGGTTTAAGTTATGTTGCCGAAGAAAAACACTTTTACCATCTTCTACACACAATCCGTTAGCATCTCTGAAATGGGAATCAAAAACAATAAATTCATCAGCATGTCTATATATAGCGGATGCATTTTCTTTGCAGATAAATACAGAATAGATTCCTAAAGAAAAGGCCGTGTTAATTGCATTTTCCAAACTGAGAAGAGGATATTCTCCAACATAACCCTAACACACATTACCACTATGTTTTCATCAGTTTCAAAGAAAAATAAACATCTTTAATTTTTATCATGTCTGAAAGTTCCATAGAGTGAATGTGTGAATGCATAACTGGAAACGATGTCATGATATATCTATATATATATAAAATCACCTGCATATAACAAAGGATGTACATCTGGAGTTTTCCAAGCTGTTGAATCCGGAGGTTTCAGCAGAAAACAATACAACAGGGCAAACATAGTTTACCACACGAGTCTGGGCTAAAGACACGAGATCCTTGATGGAAATTACCATGTAAAGGAAGATTTGATAAGAACAGAATTTTCTTCAGTATCGTCTTCCATTAGGAGCAGTAGTGATAAAACACATATAATTATATGATTACCGGAGCAGTTGATAGAGTAATGTTTATCAGTAGTTTCACGTTTAACTGAAACTTCCACTGCAACGAACATAAAAACAACCGACTTGTGCACGCCATTGTTGAATTTCAACACCCATGTTGGAAGTGGTGCGAACAATAATAGCTCAAAAGATGTTGCCAAACGAAGGTAAATTGTACAACAATCAAGTTTCCTCTTGCTTTCAGAACAGCTTATGCATAACTCCTCAGTGCTTTCAAATTAGTGGTTAACACCATGTAAAATGAATATATGTCATAACTCCTGCTCGAAAATATGTCAAACTCCTGATTATAAAACTACAATTGATTGCACACTATGTTTGCATTTGTTTAACTGACTCGGTTGCTTCTACTTATCAATATCTGATATCAAACTCTTGATTCACAATACATATCAAACTCCTGGTTCACAATATTAAACTCCTTATTATTCAGTTCAAACCCGTGTAAAGTATCTATATTTGTGAAATGGGTATCTCAAACTCTTATCAAACTCTTGAATAGGTTTTCCAAAAATTGGTTATCATTTAGGCCTAAAAACGATGTATATCACTTTATTATATTTATGAGAATAAATCTACTGCTCAAATTCGTCAGACAATCTTATTCGAACTCCTGATTAAGCAGGTCACTTAATTTATTATATTTATGAGAATAAATCTATTGCACAAATTCGTTGAACAATCTTATTCAAACTCCTGATAAGCAGGCCTATTCAGCACAAATAATGACAGGTAACAGGTAATTAAACACCCCCATATTCAATTAAGCAGTTATGTAATTAACAAAACAAACTGACTCGATTGATATAGACACCAGACATACCTCTAAATATGTTAACTTTACATGTATTTGTGAACAAAAGAAAACATAATGTTACAGACGTTTTTTAGTGTGTTTTTTTCAATATGTAAGATGGTTGAAATGTAGGCCTAAACGGCACACAACGACGATATTTAAGCCAGTATGGAGAACTGAATTGGTCTCGCGTTACCTCTTCAATGCGAACAGTATCCTCCTCGGTATAACCAACATCAGAACTGTTCACACTTATTTTCTGACGTACGGTTAATGGATACGTATCTGTTTCGACCTAGCACTCGTTGCCAGGAAGCAACTGCGTATCCCATGGTGAAACCATATCTGGGAGACAAAACGGAGGCTCGAAAATCTTCAACTTGTCCATGTCACAATTCTGTGGGCGATATTTCTGAACAATGGCTGGTGCTACTACTTTTACCCAAGTGAGATTTGGATTAGTCAACGTTAGATTGTGGTGAAGTTTTTTGAGGCTGTCAAAGTCAACTTGTCTTTTATCTGCAGACTCCGGATTGTAGTGTGATGCCCTAAACACTTTCTCTGAATGTGGTTGACCCGGTGTAGGTTTCTTTACGGAAACATTCTTAATCGCCATTGGAGTAACTTTTGTTCCTTTTGGTACAATCCATTTACACAGTTTTTTAGTAATGGCCAAATTATCTGGTAGGTTCTTATATCCACGTGAAACAAAGTCTTTTATCCCAAAAAGAAGTCCGGCAAAGTGTGTACAGGCTTCACCTAACCCAGCAACACAAGAACACGAAGCACCATTTGGGGTCCCAGACTGCGCCAATATTACAGTCACTGCATACTGCTTACCACTTGTGTCACCAGATGGATTTGCAGACCCTCCCAAAGCGCAGTACTCGTCGATGCCGGTCAATGAATTGAAACGTATTTCCCCAATATGCCCAGACTCCCACAAATCATATGAACGAAGGGCCTTATAACTTTTCAAAGTAGATTCTGAATAAATTTCTCGTTCTGAACTAGCAACACTGTCTGAAATATAGTGTCCGGCAAGAAGGTATCTTAAGATCGAGTCCAACTTCACTTCTGGAACTTGTCTAATATCGTCGGTCCATCCCTCTTTTAACTCATTCACATCTTTCAATGTATGCATAAATGGGTCTTCATTCTCACCGGATGTAGAACTGCTTTGCTAACAAAGTGGCTGTATGGTTCCTCTTGCCTCTTACCTCTTGTTGGCAGGTCAAGCTTCTTCAAAAGTGTATTTAAATCGCCGTTAGTAAGCTGGCAAATCTCTCGAAAAGTCTGTGGCAATATAACCTGAAATAGAAAAAATGCACAAATATTCATTTTCAAAAAAAAACAATATCATTAAACTTTAAAGACCAACATCTTGGACGAGTCCATTTATATTATTTTAAAATGACTGCATACATGTATATATTGGGGGACAATCTGTGCTTAGATAACCTATTAAAGTGGCCCCTTTAATGCCTTAAAGACTTTTATGCCTTCACTGCCTTAAAAGACCATCATTTCAAAACCCATTTGTAAATTAATTGTTTAATTAACTGCACATATGTTCATGGACCACATATGTTAAGCAACAGTCAAACCTACTCAGGAGACAACCATCTGTTAGAGACAACCTGCTTTAAAAGACCAAACTGTCGGTGTTCCCATTTATATCAATTCTAATAAGATAAACTGCACATATTTTATGGGACCACCTAAGTCAAGAGACAGTCAACCCTACTTAAGAGTACCTGGATTAAGAGACCATGTAATCTAATAGATCAACATGTATTAAGAGTCTATTATTAATATTCATGTTTACTGATTAATGAACGACGATTCAGTTAGCATTTTGATAATTTTTATTTTTATGTTGGCTGACATTAACAGCACTGCGAGTTAACATTAATAAAACCTAATTTAAAATGGTCAGCCAAATGAGTCTTTTATAGGACTGAAGCTATTCCCTTCTATATACTATGTCTCAAAACTAGCTATGATATAATATTCTTTACGCCAACTGATCGACACTTGCAACCAGTTTGAGCGCCCTTACTAATATAGAATCATTATGCTATACATGTAAAAGTTATATTATATACGGTATATATGTTAAATTGCAATGATGTAACAATGATACATAACCATTAAAAAAAATATCCTTTTTGCACACTTATATTATCCAAAACATCCAGTTATAAATAAAAACCCAAACTTAGAAGTTAAGTGATATTTTCTATTACGTAACAAACAACCTAACATTCTAGACAATAGGATGGACCGAGACCGTTACATCCACCATGAAGTATTGAAAAAAATTTCAAAGGTTAGGAATGATTAGAATAATATAGTTTTCATATATTGAATGATTTGTTTTATTTGTGAAGAAAACACGCTAATTACAGAAGTGTTGCCGTGCACTGAATAAACACTGAATGTTTGTTAATCAGTTAATTGCTTACAATAATCAATCAGTATGAAAATCACCATCTTTACTTCATCATTAATAATTAGGATATAATTAATGATAATTATATGCCGATTTATTTGTTATAGATCTTTACCAAGTTGAAGGTTTCCCGCACCTATCATTTGTTGCGCTCAGTTATTGTTTATTAATATGTTCTTTTAATCAATTAGTATGATCACCGCCATGTTTATTTATCAATCGAGCAATGATTCAAGTAATGATTAAATCATATTACTTCAACTTATATGCTCTCTCTGATATTACCGGCATTTTTGAAAAACGGCTAAATAAAAATAAAACATAAGTTCTACTCTTTTCTTTATTCAACGGCAAGATGTTTCTCATCTACGGGCCGAGTTGATTGACCATTTATTTAAAAGAGTAGCCGAGTTGCCTATTTTTGCGGGGCCGTGTATATTTTACAACAGTTTTTTGATATTATGTTATATAAATATATATTTATGGGGGGGCCCGGGCCTTGTTGAATATGGGCCGAGTTGACTTTTTATTTTACAGAGGGGCCGAGTTGGCTATTTTGGGGGTCTGTGTTGACCAAATAGGGGCCGAGCTGACTAGATAATGGTCCTAACATTGTCAAGGTCTTTCCGTCGCAGCTCTTCTTGAGTACCCAGCTTTTGCAACAATGAATAGACAAATTTGCTTATCATTGGATCATTTTTCAGATCAGGATACATGTTTGTTTCATTCATTCTGTTTATTACATCATCAAGTTCATCACTCAGTGAATTATCTTCAGTACTGCAAGTAAGGAACGGTTGTAACATAACGCGCTGTGGTTTAGTGGTAGAGCATTGGACCCATGATCTAGAAGTCGTGGGTTCAATTCCAGCCATTGCCATATGTGTTGTGTCCCTGAGCAAGACACTTTATCTGTATTTGCTTAGTACTGGTTCTACCCAGGAAGACATCGAGAGTGATTCAAATAAATTCAGAGAGCTTTCGTTACAATCGATGAAAACTAAATACCGGTTAGTTTAAACTAAAAACAAATCAACATAACTCTGCCATTTCTGACATAATTCTTGATTGTGTCACCGTCCTTTGGCCAGAAACAGCAAGTTTTCATGTGAGTCCACAATCCTTTTTCATGTACAAATGCCAAGCAGTGCTCGCAAGGAATTAGTTTCATGGCTTGACAACTCTTTGTTGGTCTTCTTGTAGCACTATGGGGTCGTATGACATGTTTGGTGCATTTAATAACAAGGTCCGGACTTCGCGCTGTGATTTCTTTTGGTACATATAAAACAGTCCGAACAATTACAAATTCATAATACGCTATGAACATCCTGTTATATATATATATATCCGTTTCGTAAAGTGTTTTTCAGTACTTCCATTTGTTAACTACTTAAATAGTTCCTATTATTAAATGTCTTAGGTTGACAAAGAATAATAGTATAAATGTCCAAATCCTCAAATTATTATGTAATGCTGAACAACTGCCCTACTATACTAGCTTCCATAGTATAGTTTAACTTATCCCACACTCTGTCTTAGACTGCGGGTATCCATCTTGAGGATAAAAGACAACTGACTATTGAAACTGACTGTCTACTCCTGAACCCCGACTCTCTTAGACTTTCTGTGCGCCCAGTATTATACTAGAATATTACCCAGACTACCTTTCGGCATTTAGTCATGCCCCACATATGGACATCGACCTGTGTAGCTACAGGTTAACGCCATGGTGATTACATCATTGTATGCCTACATTACCCACAAGACCTTTCTGCGAATGGTCTCCCCTAATATCGCAATACCTCTTCACTCCCAGAATTCAAAGTTTTCCAGAAACTTCCAAAGAAACTAAGTTTAGAGCAGGTAAACATTAACAGGTGTTCAGATGATTAACCAACAACTAACTGACAGTATTAGGAAACTCCCATTGCATGATCAGATATGATACGGATTAACAGGGGTGTACTTTAACTCCAATTGTCTTACATTTATAAACAGTTATTAGGTTAAGTACAATGGCGAATCTGTAGTGTAATAGTACCTCTGAGCCGTTTGAGATTTCAAGTTTTTCTCAGTTAAGAATGTGTAGATGCACAATAAGTTTTCGGATTTTGGCTCCATCCGATAGGGGATAATGGGGTAACCCTCCTCTCTCCCCTCACACACCACCCCACCCAATAGAGGCCCAAGAGGGTTGCAAGTCGTTTTGTCTTTTTTATATTCTGGGCTTCTATGGAACCAACATTGTGATGGCCCATCAAATGTGCAATAAAGATCGCAGTGACCCGATAATGAAAAACATTGTCTGCACTTTTTTTCCCTTCACCTTAAGCAAATATCATCTAACTTCATTTGCTCACTGCCTGTGGTGAGACAATGATTCTTTTGATTTTGAGGCCAGTAGGTCAGAGGTGAAGGTCACAATAACACGATCATGAAAAACATTGTCTGCACTGTAACTCCATTTCCCCTTAAGCAAATCACATCAAACTTCATGGGATTACTGCCTATGGTGAGACAATGACCTTTTGCTTTTTGAGGCCAGTAGGTCAAGGTCACCATAACATGATCATGATAAACTTTGTCTGCACTGTAACTCCTCTGCCATGGAGCAAATCGCATCAAACTTCATGGGTTGACTGCCTGTGGAAAGGGGAAACACACCATATCCACTATCAAACATATCTTAACAAGGTTGTGGAGACATCCTTTTTTTCTCAGCCAAAGTATAAGTTAATACATCCTGTGTAAAGGTCTTGCCAAAACTGATCTGTGCTCTGGTTGTGGACGCTTCTGGCAGTAAAAATGCAGCTTCCTCTGTTTTCGGCATGAAGAGAGGTCATAAAAGTAGCAACATCAACATTTTCCAAACCGTGATCAGATGCGAGATCATACCCTGCAGCTCTGTAACTTTAGCCTCACATGGCCCACCACCTGTCTTCCTCATCTCCATCTATTATTTGCTTCCCTCTTACAAATTACAATAATGTATAATGACATTCCTGGCCACATATCTCTGCATACCTAAGAGCAGACATCAGCATACTTGCAATGGAAGCCCATAAATCAGTTTTCACTTTGTTGAAGACATTGGTAAACTTGGAAGTTATCCTCTAACTACAACACTTCATCCCTTGAACAATTGAAGCCTCTCTTCCTTTTCTTGATGTCAGATTCAGCCGTTTTTTATTCAGAGAGTAGAGTTAGATCCAGTTCTTAAATAACTAGCTACCGTTATATCATGACCATTATTTAATTAACTAGTTACTGTTATATCATGACCATTACTTAATTAACTTGCTGTTGTTATATCATAAACTGTACTTTTCAGTGCTCCAGATAATTTTGAAGTGAAGTGGGTCTTCATTCACTCATCAAAATAAAATTTTGTGAGTGAAATTGATATTTTGGAAATTGCATGAGTGAAAAAAAAAATTCCAAAATACAACAACTATTTTCACTCATCCTTCTTTTCCCTTTTGAGTGAAAACACTATCAGCACTAATGCACTCAAGTCTTCGGTTAATTTATTATATTTTAAATGTTTGAATTTGGTCCTTAGACACATTGTGCCTTTCTATGGTAGACCTCTGCACATTTGGGGTGCCAGTATCTGACCACACATTAGGCATGTTGTATTTTTTTGCAAAAGATACAGTTAAGTCGCGTTACAGAATCGTTTTCTGAAGAAATCTTCAGTCACGGGAACGACGATTTCCATGCTTCTATCGGTTTTTTGGACACATTTTGACCATCGTGCAACCTCTTTCCCGACTTTACACATTCCTTAATTAATTCGTCTAATATGCCTTTCACTATATGCTCTGAATTGTTATTTTTCTTCTCGCTAACAGGTTTAAAAAAGTTCAGAATTGTTTTGTTTTTGCCCGATGACATTTTTCTTGGCATCAATAAACGCTTGCTCCTAGCTCCTATTCAGAAAGTCAATAGCCTTTATTTTCCAAGCGCCTAATGTACTGCGGGGCCGAAAGTAGACGGGTTTAGCCCGATGTTTTTAACCTCAAGTGCGCATTTTCAGCCGTATTTTATCGGCAATTAAATGATGATACAGTCTGGCGGAAATCCATGACAGCTGTTTATAAATATATACAAATGATGTACGAATTGGGAATCGGTACTGGCAGGAATATACAAAAACGCAAGGAAATTTAGAAACGTGCATGAAAGGAAAAATGTCTGCGTTTTTAAACGCACATATTAAAAAACTTGTGCGTATTTGTCAAATTTCTTTGCGTAAAAAACGCAGATACGCAGCTTATCTGGAGCACTGTTAATTAACTAGTTAATGTTATATCATGAACTGTACTTAATTAACTTGCTGTTGTTATATCATAAACGGTACTTAATTAACTAGCTACTGTTATATTATGAACTGTACTTAATTAACTTGCTGTTGTTATATCATAAACTGTACTAAATTAATTAGCTACTGTCGTATCATGAACTGTACTTAATTATCATAAACTGTACTTAATTAACTAGCTACTGTTATATCATGAGCTGTACTTAACTTGCTGTTGTTATATCATAAACGGTACTTAATTAACTAGCTACTGTTATATCATGAACTGTACTTAATTAACTTGCTGTTGTTATATCATGAACTGTACTTAATTAATTAGCTGCTGTTATATCATGAACTGTACTTAATTAACTAGCTACTGTTATATCATGAACTGTACTTAATTAACTAGCTACTGTTATACCATGAACTGTACTTAATTAATTAGCTGCTGTTATATCATGAACTGTATCTAATTAACTAGCTACTGTTATATCATGAACTGTACTTAATTAACTAGCTACTGTTATATCATAAACTGTACTTAATTAACTAGCTACTGGTATATCATGAACTGTACTTAATTAACTTGATGTTGTTATATCATGAACTGTACTTAATTAATTAGCTGCTGTTATATCATGAACTGTACTTAATTAACTTGATGTTGTTATATCATGAACTGTACTTAATTAACTAGCTACTGTTATATCATGAACGGTTATTAATTAACTAGCTGTTGTTATATCATAAACTGTACTTAATTAAATAGCTACTGTTATATCTTGAACAGTTCTTAATTAACTTGCTGTTGTTATATCAGCTGTTGATATGTTATATCATCAGCTGTACTTAATTAACTAGCTACTGTTATATCATGAACTGTACTTAATTAACTTGCTGTTGTTATATCATAAACTGTACTTAATTAACTAGCTACTGTTATATCGTGAACAGTTCTTAATTAACTAGCTGTTGTTATATCATAAACTGTACTTAATTAACTAGCTACTGTTATATCATGAACAGTTCTTAATTAACTAGCTATTGTTATATCATAAACTGTTCTTAATTAACTAGCTGCTGTTATATCAAACTGTTCTTAATTAACTAGCTACTGTTATATCATGACCAGTATTTAATTAACTAGTTACTGTTATATTGTGATCTTTACTTAATTAACTTGCTGTTGTTATATCATCATCTGTACTTAATTAACTAGTTACTGTTATATCGTGACCTTTACTTAATTAACTTGCTGTTGTTATATCATAAACTGTACTTAATTAACTAGTTACTGTTATATCGTGACCTTTACTTAATTAACTTGCTGTTGTTATATCATAAACTGTACATAATTAATTTGCTTTTGTTATAAACTGTACTTAATTAACTAGCTACGTTATATCATGACCTTTACTTAATTAACTTGCTGCTGTTATATCATGAACTGTACTTAACTTGTTGTTGTTATATCATAAACTGTACTTAATTAACTAGCTACTGTTATATCATGAACGGTTCGTAATTACCTAGCTATTATTATATCATGACCTATTCTGAATTAACTAGCTGCTGGTATATCATCAACTGTTCTTAATTAACTAGCTACTGTTTTATTATGAACTGTACTTAATAAACTAGCTACTGCTATATCATGAACTGTACTTTATTAATTTGCTACTGTTATATCATGAATTGTACTTAATTGACTAGCTACTGTTATATCATGAACTGATCTTAATTAACTAGCTACTGTTATATCATGATCTGTACTTAATTAACTAGCTACTGTCATATAGCCCCGTGTGGTTCCCAGGTGCCCCCGTTTGGTCACGGGGCAAAGAATAGGACCACTGCAGATCCCTTTGGAGGGGTAGGCAGAGTGGTAGAATCCCCCCAAATTCATGTTCATTTTATCATTTTTTGTTCATGTTCATGTTTCAGGTGCTAACTCGCTCGCATCAAAAGAGCAGTGACAGAAAAACAATAAACATGGCTCCAGCGTAAATGGAGTTTCTACGATAGCATTTGCAGCAACTCTGCAGTTCAGGGTGAGAAGGTTCTAGGCCCATTTTCCATATTTTATCTCGATGTACATGAAAGATGAGGCTGGCATGTTCATGCCTGTTAGGCGCCATATAACCTTTTCATGTGTTGGTGCGCCTTAAAACCCAATTCAGTTCAGTTCAGTTATATCATGAACTGTACTTAATTAACTAGCTACTGTTATATCATGAATTGTACTAAATTATCTAGCTACTGTTATATCATGAACTAGAACTGTACTTAATTAACTTGCTACTGTTATATCATGAACTGTACTTAATTAACTAGTTACTGTTATATCATGAACTAGAACTGTACTTAATTAACTTGCTACTGTTATATCATGAACTGTACTTAATTAACTAGCGACTGTTATATCATGAATTGTACTTAATTAACTAGCTACTGTTATATCATGAATTGTACTTAATTAACTAGCTACTGTTATATCATGAACTGTACTTAATTAACTAGCTAGTTATATCATTGACTGTACTTAATTATCAAGCTACTGTTATATCATGAATTGTACTTAACTAGCTACTGTTATATCATGAACTGTACTTAATTGCTACTGTTATATCATTGACTGTACTTAATTATCTAGCTACTGTTATATCATGAATTGTACTTAATTAACTAGCTACTGTTATATCATGATCTGTTCTTAATTACCTAGCTACTGTTTTATCATGAACTGGACTTAATTAACTATCTACTGTTATATCATGAATTGTACTTCATTAACTAGCTACTGTTTTATCATGAACTGTACTTAATTAACTTGCTACTGTTATATCATGAATTGTACTTAATTAACTAGCTACTGTTATATCATGAACTGCCCCGGGTGCTTCCCGGGGGCCCCATTTGGTCATTGGGCAAAGAATAAGGCCACTGCAGATCCCTTTGGAGGGAAAGTCAGAGGTCTAGAAGCCCCCCAAATTTATGTTCATTTTATCAAAAAATGTTCATGTTCATTAAAGGTCTTCATCATGATTCCTGCATTGTTTCAGGTGCCATCTCGCTCACATCAAAAGAGCAGTGGCAGAAAAACAATAAACGTGGCTCTAGCTTAAATGGAGTTTCTACGATAGAATTTGCAGCAACTCTACAGTTCAGGGTAAGAAGGTTCTAGGCCCATTTTCCGTATTTTATCTCGATGTACATAGAGGATGGGCCTGGCATGTTCATGCCTGTTATACGCCATATAACCTTTCATGTGTTGGTGCGCCTTAAAACCCAATTCGAAAGTAGACGGGTTTAGCCCGATGTTTTTAACCTCAAGTGCGCATTTTCAGCCGTATTTTATCGGCAATTAAATGATGATACAGTCTGGCGAAAATCCATGACAGCTGTTTATAAATATATACAAATGATGTACGAATTGGGAATCGGTACTGGCAGGAATATACAAAAACGCAAGGAAATTTAGAAACGTGCATGAAAGGAAAAATGTCTGCGTTTTTAAACGCACATATTAAAAAACTTGTGCGTATTTGTCAAATTTCTTTGCGTAAAAAACGCAGATACGCAGCTTATCTGGAGCACTGTTAATTAACTAGTTAATGTTATATCATGAACTGTACTTAATTAACTTGCTGTTGTTATATCATAAACGGTACTTAATTAACTAGCTACTGTTATATTATGAACTGTACTTAATTAACTTGCTGTTGTTATATCATAAACTGTACTTAATTAATTAGCTACTGTCGTATCATGAACTGTACTTAATTATCATAAACTGTACTTAATTAACTAGCTACTGTTATATCATGAGCTGTACTTAACTTGCTGTTGTTATATCATAAACGGTACTTAATTAACTAGCTACTGTTATATCATGAACTGTACTTAATTAACTTGCTGTTGTTATATCATGAACTGTACTTAATTAATTAGCTGCTGTTATATCATGAACTGTACTTAATTAACTAGCTACTGTTATATCATGAACTGTACTTAATTAACTAGCTACTGTTATACCATGAACTGTACTTAATTAATTAGCTGCTGTTATATCATGAACTGTATCTAATTAACTAGCTACTGTTATATCATGAACTGTACTTAATTAACTAGCTACTGTTATATCATAAACTGTACTTAATTAACTAGCTACTGGTATATCATGAACTGTACTTAATTAACTTGATGTTGTTATATCATGAACTGTACTTAATTAATTAGCTGCTGTTATATCATGAACTGTACTTAATTAACTTGATGTTGTTATATCATGAACTGTACTTAATTAACTAGCTACTGTTATATCATGAACGGTTATTAATTAACTAGCTGTTGTTATATCATAAACTGTACTTAATTAAATAGCTACTGTTATATCTTGAACAGTTCTTAATTAACTTGCTGTTGTTATATCAGCTGTTGATATGTTATATCATCAGCTGTACTTAATTAACTAGCTACTGTTATATCATGAACTGTACTTAATTAACTTGCTGTTGTTATATCATAAACTGTACTTAATTAACTAGCTACTGTTATATCGTGAACAGTTCTTAATTAACTAGCTGTTGTTATATCATAAACTGTACTTAATTAACTAGCTACTGTTATATCATGAACAGTTCTTAATTAACTAGCTATTGTTATATCATAAACTGTTCTTAATTAACTAGCTGCTGTTATATCAAACTGTTCTTAATTAACTAGCTACTGTTATATCATGACCAGTATTTAATTAACTAGTTACTGTTATATTGTGATCTTTACTTAATTAACTTGCTGTTGTTATATCATCATCTGTACTTAATTAACTAGTTACTGTTATATCGTGACCTGTTGTTAATTAACTTGCTGTTGTTATCATGAACTGTACTTAATTAACTAGCTAGTTATATCATTGACTGTACTTAATTATCAAGCTACTGTTATATCATGAATTGTACTTAATTGCTACTGTTATATCATTGACTGTACTTAATTATCTAGCTACTGTTATATCATGAATTGTACTTAATTAACTAGCTACTGTTATATCATGATCTGTACTTCATTAACTAGCTACTGTTTTATCATGAACTGTACTTAATTAACTTGCTACTGTTATATCATGAATTGTACTTAATTAACTAGCTACTGTTATATCATGAACTGCCCCGGGTGCTTCCCGGGGGCCCCATTTGGTCATTGGGCAAAGAATAAGGCCACTGCAGATCCCTTTGGAGGGAAAGTCAGAGGTCTAGAAGCCCCCCAAATATATGTTCATTTTATCAAAAAATGTTCATGTTCATTAAAGGTCTTCATCATGATTCCTGCATTGTTTCAGGTGCCATCTCGCTCACATCAAAAGAGCAGTGGCAGAAAAACAATAAACGTGGCTCTAGCTTAAATGGAGTTTCTACGATAGAATTTGCAGCAACTCTACAGTTCAGGGTAAGAAGGTTCTAGGCCCATTTTCCGTATTTTATCTCGATGTACATAGAGGATGGGCCTGGCATGTTCATGCCTGTTATACGCCATATAACCTTTCATGTGTTGGTGCGCCTTAAAACCCAATTCAATTCAAGTATATCATGAACTGATCTTAATTGACTAGCTACTGTTATAGCATGAACTGTACTTAATCAACTAGCTACTGTTATATCATGAACTGATCATAATTAGCTAGCTACTGTTATGTCATGAACTGTTCTTAATTAACTAGCTACTGTTATATCATTAACTGTTCTTAATTAACTAGCAATTGTTATATCATAAACTGTACTTAATTAACTTGCTGCTGTTATATAAGGAACTGTACTTAATTAACCAGCCTAAAAACATTTATATTGAAAAAGATACAAATAAAGGAGAATCACTATTTCAGTCTTGTTCATATTTTGTCTTCCATTACTGTTGATAATTATTTCCAATATTACATCTAATAGCAGTCCCATTCATTAGCAAAGGTCGACAACACGCTTTAGATGGGAAGGTTTTAGGCCCATTCGGGTACGAACAAGCGGACCTGTGAATGATCTACTAGTATAAGCTCACCATTTGTTATCAGAGAAGATTTTTGAGCTCTGTAGTGCTTATGCCATGATACTTTGTCCGACGTCTTTCCATCATTCATCGTCCATTTACTTCGTCGTCCATTGAATTTCTGATTTTAGCACTCTATCAACTTCATTTTGCATTTGATCTTTACCAAACTTATCCACAGTATTTATACTGATAACAACTCGGACAAGTTTCAAACATAAATATCGGATAAACGTCAAAGTTATGGCCCTTGATTTAATGAAAAATGTTCTATTTATACCCACGTTTTTATAAAAACGGTATATTAAAATCACCTCCGTCCATCTATTACAGCACCTTCTCCTAAACTGCTGAATGGAATTCAACCAAACTTAGGGTATGACTTCACCATATGATGATGGCGTGCAAGAGCAACATTAATTTTGGCTCCAAGCCCAGGGGGCCCTCAGGGGTTGTCAAAAGGTCAAATATACTAAAAATTAATTGCACTGTCATTTTTCCATATTTTTGTACATAACTTGGTATGTGTTATCGTCTGTGAAAGATAAACAACAAATTAAACAATTTTATTATTTCGCAAACTCCGACGTCTGCCCGGGGGCCCAGAGTGGGGAGGGTGTGGTAATATGTCTCAAATGAAATATTGTGATGGGTCCCTCAGGGAAAGTCAAATACACTAAAATTTTAATTACACTGACATTTTTCGATATTCTTGCACAGGGGAGTGGTGTGGGGGGAAGATTTGGAGTTGTTGTCAGAGATCAGCAGAGCTTATGCCGTGGTGCGGTGTCCCGTCGTCCGTCCGTCTGTCTGTCCGTAAACAAATTTTTATAGCGACTATTCCTCTGAAACTACTGAATGGATTTTCATGAAACTTTAAAGAAATGTTGCCCATGAAGTCTAGTTGATCCTAGCAAAAATTCATGTTGATGTGAAATCAAAGATGGCCGCCAAATCTAAAAATAGATTTTTAAAAAACAAGTTTGTAACGACTACTTCTTGAAAACTCTTAAGTGATATTGATATGGGACATTTTCTAAAATGATCAGCATGACATGTTGCTGGTCCTTGTCAAAAATCGTTTTGATTCGACGTTAAACATGGCTGCCAGTGGCCATCTTTGTTTACATAGTTATTTAGTAAAAAATTGTAGTGACTACTCCTCTCAAACTACTCGCCGGATTTCCATGAAACTTCACAGGAATGTTGCTCTTGAGGTCTAAATGATCCTAGCAACATTTCAGGTTAGTCGGAAATTCAAGATGGCCACCACAGCTAAAAATAGATTTTCAAAAAACAAGTTTGTAGAGAGTACTTCTTGAAAACTATAAGTGATATTGATATGGGACTTTTTCTAAAATGATCAGTATGGAATGATGTTGATCCTTGTCGAAAATTATTTGGTGCGATGTTAAACATGGCCGCCAGCGGCCATCTTTGTTTACATAGAGTTATATAATAAAAACTTGTAGCGACTACTTCACACAAATGTTGCTTTTGATGTCTAATTGGTCCTAGCAAAGTTTCAGGTCTGCCGGAAAATCAAGATGGCCGCCATGGCTAAAAATATTTTTTCATAAAACAAGTTTGTAGCGACTACTTCTTGAAAACTATAAGTGATATTTATATGGGATTTTTTCTAAAATGATCAGCATGACATGATGTTGGTCCTTGTCGAAAATTATTTTGATTTGACGTTAAACATGGCTGCCAGCGGCCATCTTTGTTTACATAGAGTTATATAATGAAAACTTGTAGCGACTACTCCTCTGAAACTACTTGACAGATTTTCATGAAACTTGACAGGAATGCTGATTTAGCTATCAAAAACCTATCAGTAGAGCTTCAAGGTCATTGACCTGATTGTTTTTTTTAACTCTACTTATTGTATGACGAGTCGTCCGTCCGTCGTTTGTTTTACAGCCAGATCGGAACATTAACAGTGCAGTTATGGCCCTTGTTTTAGTTAAATACACTATATTTTGCCTCGTTAAGATGATAGGGCCTTCATTTTTAATCCGATATTACCAAACTTTACCAGATTGTTAAAAGTTAATGAAAGCTTGGACGAGTGCGCCAGATCGAACCAGTAACAGTGGACTTATGGCCTTTGATTTAGTTAAAAATGCTATATTTTGCCTCGTTAAGACGATAGGGCCCCAGGGGTCGTGAGTTCAAATCTCACTGGAGGCATATTTTTTTAGATCAAAGATCAGCAGCGCTTATGCCATGGTGCCGTGTCCGTCGTCCATCCGTCTGTCCGTCCTTAAACTTTTATTATAGCGACTACTCCTCTGAAACTACTGGATGGATTTTCACGAAGCTTTACAAAAAAGTTGCCCATGAAGTCTGGTTGATCCTAGCAAAATTTCCAGCAAAAATTCATGTTGATGTGAAATCCACATCAAAGCTAAAAATAGATTTTTACAAGTTTGTAGAGACTACTTTTTGAAAACTATAAGTGATATTGATATGGGACCTGTTCTAAAAGGATCAGCATGACATGATGTTGGTCCTTGTCAAAAAAAATATTGATGTGGCGTTAAACATGGCTGCCAATCTTTGTTTACATAGAGTTATATAGTAAAAAAATTGTAGCAACTACTACTCTGAAAGTACCTGACGGATTTTTATGAAACTTTTCACAAATGTTGCTCTTGATGTCCAATTGATCCTAGCAAAACTTCAGGTCGGCCAAAAATTAAATATGGCCGCCACGGCTAAAAATATTGATATGGGACTTTTTTCTAAAATGATCAGCATGACATGACGTTGGTCCTTGTTGAAAGTCGTTTTGATTCGATGTTAAACATGGCTGTCAGTGTCCATCTTTGTTTACCTAGAGTTATCTAGTACTAACTTGTAGCGACTACTCCTCTGATTTCATGAAACTTCACAGGAATGTTGCTCTTGATGTCTAATTGATCCTAGCAAAATTTCAGGTTGACCGGAAATTCAAGATGGCCACCACGGCTAAAAATAGATTTTCAAAATACAAGTTTGTAGCGAGTACTTCTTTAAAACTATAAGTGATGATGATATGGGACTTTTTCTAAAATGATCAGTATTACATGTTGTTGGACCTTGCCAAAAATTATTTTGATTTGATGTTTACATAGAGTTATATAATGAAAACTTGTAGCGACTACTCCTCTGAAACTACTTGACGGATTTTCATGAAACTTCACAGGAATGCTGATCTAGCTATCAAAAACCTGTCAGTAGAGCTTCAAGGTCATTGACCTCTTGTTTCATTTAATTTTTTATTGATTTTTTTTCTTATAAGAAACCCTTTTTGTTTTTTCTTTGATTGGGAGTTTAGGTGCCCTTGTTGGATCAGTTTTACGTATTATGGGAAGAACTTCTTCTCTGAAACTAACAGAGATAAAGACTAACAGAGATAAAGGTTTATTTTTTTGTTTATTTATTATCAGCTTATGGGTCCTCTACCAGTTTTTTTCAAATGGTGACAGCGTCTCAATGGCGAATGGTTAGCGACTTGCATTGTAAACCTTCACCTCTCACTGCTGCGGGTTCGAACCCCACATACTGGGAGCTCGACTTGTAAGTGAGAGGTCACAGTCTTACATAGACTTATATAGGGAGAAAACTTCAAAAAAATTCTTCTCTGAAACTGTAACAGCCAAAGGTTTAATATTTTGTATTTACCATCAGCTTATTGTCCTCTACCAAGTTTGTTTAAATGGTGACCCTTGGGTCAAAGCTGGCCCCGCCCCAGGGTTCATAATTTTACATAGACTGATATTGGGAAAAACTTAAAAAATCTCCTTCTCTGCAACTACACAACTCTAAAGGTTTAATATTTTGTATTTTATTTTCAGCTTATGTTCCTCCAAAAAGTTTGTTAAAATGGTGACCCCGGGGTGTAATTTGACCTTGCCCCAGTGGTCACAGTTTTACATAGACTTATATATAGGAAAAAACTTTAAAAATCTCCGCTGAAACTACAAGAGTCAAATATTTAATATTTTGTATTTACACTCAGCTTATGGTCCTCTACCAAGTTTGTTTGAATGGTGACCCCGGGGTCAAATTTGGCCCACCTCAGGGTTTTTTGATGGAGTTATGGCCCTTTAAAGCTTTTACTACATAAACTTTGTCCTGACTAGTTCTCCTGAACCCATGACCAGATTTCAGCGAAACATTGCAGGGATAATCAGTATCAAGCCTAGTCGTGCATTTCATCACCATGTTCCGGTTAAAAGATTTTCGGTGGAGTTCTTGGCCTTTAAAGGTTATATTACAAAAGCTTTGTCCTGACTACTTCTCCTGATCCCCCCGATAAGAGCGGTTTTAGCAAGTAGAGCATCACAGGCTCTCTTGGGCCTCTTGTTTGATAATTATGTCTCAAATGAAACATTGTGATGATGGGATTTCACTGTATACATTTGTTTCCTCCTACGTCATTGGTGGGGCCTGGAGGAAGGGGCATCAAATACACTAATAATTCAATTACGGTGTCAAGTTTAGCTCTACTGATCAGAGATCAGCAGAGCTTATGCCGTGGTGCGGTGTCCGTCATCCGTACGTCCGTCTGTCTGTCCGTCCGTTCGTCCGTAAACTTCTTTTTGTAGCGACTACTCCTCCGAAACTACTGAATGGATTTTCATGAAACTTTACAGAAATGTTGCCCATGAAGTCTAGTTGATCCTAGCAAAAATGAATGTTGATGTGAAATCCAAGAATGCCACCAAATCTAAAAATAGATTTTTAAAAAACAAGTTTGTAGCGACTACTTCTTGAAAACTATAAGTGATATTGATATGGGACTTATTCTAAAATGATCAGCATGACATGATGTTGGTCCTTGTCGAAAATCGTTTTGATTCGACGTTAAACATGGCTGCCAGTGGCCATCTTTGTTTACATAGAGTTATTTAGTAAAAACTTGTAGCGACCACTCCTCTGAAACTACTCGACGGATTTCCATGAAACTTCATAGGAATGTTGCTCTTGATGTCCAAATGATCCTAGCAACATTTCAGATTGGTCGGAAATTCAAGATGGCCACAACAGCTAAAAATAGATTTTCAAAAAACAAGTTTGTAACGAGTACTTCTTGAAAACTATAAGTGATATTGATATGGGACTTTTTCTAAAATGATCAGTATGACATGATGAAATTATTTTGATTTGACGTTAAACATGGCCGCTGGCGGCCATGTTTGTTTACATATATATAATGAAAACTTGTAGCGACTACTCCTCTGAAACTACTTGACAGATTTGCATAAAACTTCACTGGAATGCTGATCTAGCTATCAAAAACCTATCAGTAGAGCTTCAAGGTCATTGACCTCTTGTTTCATACTAAATGTGCACATTAATTGGTATAATAGTCTGTGAAAGAAATACACAGCATGTCGAATAATTTATTATTTAAAACTCAGACGTCTTCCCTGGAGTTGGCATTGGAGGGGGTGGGTGGTGGATGGAGTGGATGTAACAGGGGGTCTTTTTTATTATTGTGTTTTAAATGAACATTTTGATGAAGGGATTTCAGAGTATATACTATGGAGCTGAGTAGGTGAGTGAGTGGGTGTGTGTTGTGGTAGGGTGGGGGATAAATTTGGTCAAATATCTATTTTTCTTTCTCAATAAAATGTAATGATTTTGGGAATATCAGTACAACATGCTCCAGGGTCACCATGGGACTCAGGGATAGGGGTCAAAAGTTCAAATACACAAATACCCTAAACATGTTTTTATTCATTTACAGTGTCATACATGTATACAGAAAAGCATAAATAATACTTTTTCTGATCTGAGTGTCCAAGAACCATCAAAACAATTACATATAAAATGGATACAGGGTTAAAGGGAATTGACCTGTGTGAAGAAAACGTGGGTATTTTTCGATGGTGTGCCATCTTATTCATTCTAGTTTGCCTTGTCAACACCCTATCAACTTCATTTTGCATCTGATGAGAAAGCTATACAGCTGGCTTGTAGAACGTCGTTGGTTCTACCAAAAATTGTCTTGATTGGCACCTGCGGTCATCCTCCACCAGTGGAAGCTGGAGAGTCGCCATATGACCTTAGCTGTTGGTGCAACTGTAAAATCCAGTTTGATTCAATTTGCATCTGATCTTTACCAAACTTGGCCAGAATCTAAATATCAAAGAAAGGTCAAACGGGATTGGAAAAACATAGCCTTTAAGTTAATGTAGAATGCTATATTTTTCTAGCACCTTCATTTTTCATTCAAGCTTTACCAAACTTTTTCAGAGTAAATTTTCAATTGATCTTTACCAAAAGAATGTTCAGAATGTTAACATAAAAACCAACTTGGACACGTTTGAAAACCAGCCATATCTGACTCATACCCATCCATCAAAAACTTTGCCATGTCAGAATGGTAACTGCAGAGTTTTGGCCCTTGAATTATTGTAAAATGCTATACTTTACTTTGTTAACAACCTGGCTCTTTCGTTTTGGTCACGGGGCAAAAATTAAGGCCACTGCAGATCCCTTTGGAGGAGTAGGCAGAGGGGTAGAATCCCCCAAATTCATGTTCATTTTATCATTTTTTGTTCATGTTCATTAAAGGTCTTCATCATGATCCCTGCATTGTTTCAGGTGCCATCTCGCTCACATCAAAAGAGCAGTGGCAGAAAAACTATAAACGTGGCTCCAGCATCAATGGAGTTTCTACGATGGAATTTGCAGCAACTCTGCAGTTCAGGGTGAGAAGATTCTAGGCCCATTTTCCATTTTTTATTTCGATGTACATGTAGGATGAACCTGGCATGTTCATGCCTGTTAGGAGCCATATTACCTTTCATGTGTCTGTGCACCTGAAAACCCAATTCAATTCAATTCGTTTTTAGCTCGGCTTTTTCTGCGCAAGCTATTCTACTCGACTCAGCATCGCCGTAATTATTACCTTAGTTAACCTTTTTTGATAAGCATATATCCCAGAAACCATCTGGCAGAACTCAGTGAAACGTCATACATGTATTCAGTATATGCAGATATCACAGTAGGAACGCCACGGACCTATAACATATCAGTTCTGTTCGCAAACATGGACTATTTCTTTGTATTTTACGGACTATTTTACGAATTTTCAATTAAAACAGACGCCATTTTTTTTACACCCGAAATTGGGCGCGCTACGTCGGGGAGCACTACGGGTACCTATGGAGTCTAACAACACGCGTACAGTGTTTCATACCGTAGATTATGTAAAAACGAATACCTTACCGGACGAAATAACGTCCCATTATGTGTCAACCCGGTGCAGTGTTGTTGACAGGTCATCGTGACATAACTTGACACGTGAAATTGACATGGTGCAAATTGGATTTGGGATTACTGTCTGCTGCTAGAGGTCCATTAAGGGACCAGGCAATATTTATCGGGGGGTTGGGCAAGCAAACGAAAAAAAAAGGTATCGTCCCATGGTTTGTCGCGACAAAAAAAGTACCTGTCCCATGCCATTTTGGACCATTCCCAATGCCCAGATAAATATTGCCTGGTCCATAAGCACTCTCCTTACCAAATGAGGTTTGCTGCAAGCTTGCAGTGAACAATTTTGTTCACCATAACAATTCTTAATTGTTCGCCACTAGCGGTGATGTTGCCGCAAACATTATGGTAATCTTTGTCGAATTTGTCGCAAACTCGCCAAAAAGCTATACATTCGCCAGAAACATTTATTTATTTGCAAGGTTCAC